>SDVV010031953.1:0-11486 GCA_016164225.1 Gammarus roeselii
ATATATGTTTATAGCACTGATACAGTATCCTTGATTAGCTATGATAGGATATTCAAATTGGTATCCTGTTCACAGCGTGTAGCAATTTTTGGCTAAATAGCACCACCCACCGTGGCTCGTGCCTATGTATAAATAGATAATGTAAATAATCTATATTTTCAATTAGGTTCATATATCATACAACTACTATACAGCCTTGTACATTCAAGTAAGAGGAGATTTATACATTCGTAATTCTTAATAATAAACATAACAGTCAAATTATGTTCTAAATGATTCTCTTAGAATTGTGGAGCTTAAGTCTGTCATTTTATTCCTGGTAGCTACACCCATAAGGGTATACTATTCCTATTTAAATGTACATTTACTAGATGCACCTATTCTGTCTGCCTGTATGGAGCAGGCAGAATTAGGTGTAATTGTCTCCCATGTGGCATATTTGGTTTAGCCAATCATTTTGGTGCAGCCTTTATTTTATGCTGTCGATTGGCGCAGAACAACAGTGCATCAACTACCTCTGTTTGTACGCCAACCCCTTGCTGGCACGCCTCTGAGACCAAACTCGTGGACCTTGCTTCCATCACTGTAAGTCAAGCATCACCAGTGACAAGATTACCCGTTGTGAAGCAACAGCGTCCTTGATTTTCTTGCCGCTTTCCTATTTCCCTTCTTTTCCCTTTCTATATTACCTCGGATGTCTTCTCTCAGTTAAATTGGGAGTTTATATTTACACAATACCATTGATTGATTTTATGCCATGTCCTTGTTCTTGCCCTGGTATGGTATAGGGGCTCGCTCATAATACTCAGCCTCATTTCATATTATATATTAATTGTAATTAATTTTTGTTTTTTTAGTCAGAAATTTATGCATAGAGCCCCGACAAAGGCTACGCCCAATGGTGCTTATTTTCTAAATAATTAAATTTATATTTCAATTTGAAACATATTGAAGATGCCTTGAAATTGCAAGCGCCGTGTACACTTGATTTATTACCACTCACAGAAGCTAACTTTAACTTGTCAACGAAACTGGTTTAACCAACTGGTAACCCCTTAACCGACCAAACTGGTGACCCGCACCTATACCAAATCAAGGTTGACAGACAGGCAGATTTGGGGCAGGTAGTGCAGCTGTGGGAAGGAAATAGCATATCAACTTGAGGTAATTAAAAAGAAGGCACAGTTTTAAATGTTGGCATTGACATCGATTACTGCAGAGTAAGGTGCTAATTTTAATTATTAACTCTGCAACTTAGCAAATTCGTATTACAAATTTTGACATAATCTTTGTATATGAAACGACTTGCAGACAGGCAAAACATTTCACACCCCAATTCTGTGATTTTGATCAAAATCTTGCCCAACTTGGTGTCAGCAGAAACAGAGCCACTGCACAGTGACCTGCTGGTGTATTCACAACACACAACAAAGCACATAGGATCCCTTTTCACTTTCCAAACATTGTGATAACCTTGGTGTTAAAAGCCCGGGCTCGCCAAAAATTGGTGGCATCTCCACCTCAGTGTTAATGTTTGGTGAATTTTGAGGTATTGTAATCACACAGCACACATAGGGATTTAATTTTTATTTCAATCTCTCAACAAAAACATTTTGCATTTCACACCTCGGTACACATTCCACACTGACAACAGACATTGCAATTAGAAAATAATTCCTACCAGTCGGTCAATAGAATTACAACTTAAAACAGATCCTTGCCGGCCAAGCCCACACATCAAACATGGGGGAAAATGAGAACCCTGACAGCAACCTTATTGTTGCAAGCCCATCAACTTCCAACAGAATAACTGCAAGCAAGGACTTTAATGTCACACCTTACATACCTGAAGCCTCAGCTTTCTGGTTCTAGTTACTAGAAACCGACTTCCCAGCATATGCTATCACAGATGACCAAACTAAAGTCCAGTTGACGCTCAAAGCCCTACCACCACAACTACGACTATCACTCCAGGATATAGTCATGAACGAAGAAGGCAACCGCTACACAAAAATTAAAGAAAAAATTACTTCCCTAAGCACACTACTACAATCAGCTCGCATAAGACAAATTCTGGACAAAGAGCGTCGAGGTACCCGCACAATGGCACAGTTCCTAGCTCACCTTCGACATTTTCTTGGCAGTGACACGGAATCCATTGCACACCACAACAGCCCGTTCTTGAAAGAAATGCTCATGAGAGAAATACCGATCAACATTAAATATGCACTATTGGTCAAAAATAAGACAACCCTTACTTACACTGTGGAGGCAATAGATAAAATACTCACCGAATACCCAGAGTCAAACATTCCAGTAAACAACATCAGTAGTGTTCATCCAGCATCCACACCACAGCCACAGCATAACATACCTACGCACAGCGACATCACTCTAACTATCAATGCTCTGACCTCACAAATGTCAGAAATGCACTTCAAAAACAGAGCACTTACACAGGAAAAAGATCACCATCTAAAAAAGAGTTGACCACCTGGAGAGAACAATCCACAATCTCGAGGACAAAATCAATAAAGAGTAGCAATCATACTTGACCAAACGGCAAAAGCTGGAACAACGACTACACTACAACAACCATGGAAACAAAGGAAGACGTCATTCCCACCAACGTGAACCTTCTGAAGTAAACAAAACACGTTGTCATTTCTACAGGCGCTTTGGCACAAATGCTCGCAGATGCACAATCCCATGCGACATGAGCAGTCTCCTCAACAACTAGGAGGGAAATTAACATCCCGTGATGACAACACGAGCACCGTCACGGCAATTACCCTCAAGAAGACTCGTCTCCTAATCATAACCGACAGTAAAAGCAAGTTCACCTTCTTAATAGACACAAATGCTGCTGTTTCTGTCATTCCATCACAAACAACCGACCTCAGAAATGAGGAAGCTAGCAGCCTTTGCGCTGCCAATGGTTACCGCATACCCATCTATGGTGAGCGGCTGATGAACCTCAATATTGGCCTGCGAAATGATATAACTTGACCGTTCATCATAGTCCAGGTTGATCAACCAATTATTGTTGCTGATTTGCTCGCCCACCACAAGCTTGTGGTAGACCTACATGATAGGTGGCTCATGGATACCTCCACGAGCCTGACTGACTCCGCAGGTCTGGCTTTAGTCGGTGCGACACTCATCACCCTAAGAGACGACCCTGACTGCTACAGAAAATTATTAGCAAAACACAAAATCATCACAATGCCTAACACTGCACTGACAAAACCTGAGCATGATGAAAGAAGCATCATCACAACAACAGGACAACCAGTCTTCGTGCGCCCCAGGCGACGTAATCCTAAAGTCTCAGACTCGGCAAAAAAAAAACATAAAAGAAATGCTGCAGGATGGGATCATTTGACCGAGTAAAAGCCCTAGGGCTTTATTATTACATGCGGTCCCTAGAAGGTTGGTTGGAGACTGCGGCGATTTCAGAAGTGTTAACTTTCAGACGGCTTGAGATAGCTACCCTCTGAAACACCTGCAAGACTTCTCAGCCCAACTGGCAGGAAAAAACATCTTCTTCAAGGTCGACCTGGCCAGCGCCTATTTCCAAATCCCCATGGATGAGGAAAGCATATCCAAAACAGCTATCAATACTCCTTTTAGATCTTTTGAGTTCACGCGCATGCCCTACGGCTTCAGCGGAGCAGCTTAAACCTTCCAACGATTCCTTGACTCAGTCCTCCGTGACGTATCCGTCGCAAGACGCCCAGTCCCATTTTTTAACTATGTTGACGACGTCCTCATTGCCAGCTCAAATGAGACTGAGCATCTCCAAGACCTTAAAGAACTTTTCACCAGACTAGCAGCCCATGTGCTAGTCATTCACTCGCTCAAAAGTGAGTTTGGACGCCCCGAAGTGAACTTCTTGGACACAGAATAACCTCACATAGAATTCTGCAGTTGCCCAAGAAGGTCATGGCTATCAACGATTTTTACAGGCCCGTTTTCATCAGGACGCTCCGAACATTCTGTGGAATTATACAGTTTTACAACAGATTCTTGCATGACATTGCCTCAGTCATGGCACCACTCAATACACTTATTTCGGGAAAACCCAGTAAGAATGACAAAATTGCTTCGAACCCAGAAGCAAACCAGACATTTGAAAATGCAAAAGCAGCACTAGCTCAAGCAATAATTCTTCATCACCCATTGCCTGATGTGCCAACTGCAAATTGCAGTGGATGATTCTAACACCACCGTGGAAGCAGTGCTACAGCAGCTTAAGACAATGAATGGAGACCACTTGCTTTCTTCAGCAAGAAACAACAGCCAAGGGAAAGGAAATACTACATATTTGGTCGAGGATTGCTCGCAGCTTACCTATCAGTGAAGCATTTCCGCTACTTCAACGTAGGCATAGACTTTGCCATCATCGCCGATCATAAGCCATTGGTTGGTGCACTTCACAAACGATAGGAACGAGACATCCCTTGGGAGAGCCGTCAACTCTCCTACATCAGTCAGTTCACAACTGATATCCGGCACATTGCTGGAGAAAAGAACCAAACCGCAGACGCCTTGTCACGATGTCATGATCGAGAGGAACCAGTCACGCAACTGCCTTCTAAGCAAAACGACGAGGATTGTGATAAATTTTACGGATATTGATGAAGAATGACTTCACACGGAACAACTTCAAGACCAAGAGTTGAAAGCACTACTCGAAGATGAGAATTCATCCTTCCGCCTACACCAAGTTGATGGAATTTACATGCACATACATGACAATGTGTGCCGACTTTACATTCCACAGACAATGCGCAAGGAATTCTTCCACAAGGTGCACAACATCGCACATCCTGGGAAGCGTACAACAGTTCAACAACTTGCCACGCGTTATGTGTGGCCAGCCATGAAGAAAGACATCCGACAATGGTGTGAGCAGTGCACAAACTGTCAAAAAGGCAAAATAAGTCATCACAACTTCGTTCCATCACAAACTATTCCACCAGAAGGAGGAAAGTTTGCGCAGGTACATCTCGATCTTGTGGTACTCTTACCTCACAATGACGGGTACGAATATCTACTCACCATGATCGACAGACATACTCGCTGACCTGAAATTTTTCCCATCAAAGATGCACTAGCAGAAACAGTCAGCAAAGCTTTCCTTGCCACCTGGATCTCACGCTATGGTTGCCCCATCAGCATTACCACAGACCGCGGTGCTCAGTTTTAATCACCATTGTGGACCAGTCTCATGGAAACCCTTGGTTCGGTGCAAATCAGGACCACCGCTTACCATACTCAGGTCAATGGCCTGATCGAACGACTCCACCGCCGAGTTAAGGATGCATTGAAAACACAGGCAGATCCTCACTACTGGGTGGGAAAACTTCCACTCATCCTCCTCAGCATGCGAACCGCAGTAAAAGAGGACATCAACTACACATCAGCAGAACTCGTGTTTAGAGTAAACTTGCGACTTCCATGCGACCTGTTGGTCAGAAGCCGAAATCCTGCCCTTACCGACATCACCGAGTACAATTAGAGACTCCAAAGCTTCCTGAACGGAGTTGGTCCGGCACAGTCCCGACCAATGCAACCAGCAGAGGGGCATCTTGACTCAAACTCAAAACAGCGACGCACTTTTTTGTCAGCATCGACAGAGTACGGCGCCCTCTCGTACCACCCTACGAAGGACCGTTTGAGGTAGTACAACGTACATCGACACACTACACCATCAAGCAAAGAGGTAAAACCGACAGTGTCCACGTCTTTTGTTTGAAAGCGGCCCATGGCATAGACGACGTTTCCCCGAAAGACATTAACCTGTCACGATACAAATCGGAAACCTTCCGTCAACCACACCAGGCCCAGACGGAGTTCCTACACCAGGCGCAGCACGTCCGGAGGACCGGTACGTGCAACGAACCCGGACTACCAGACAGCCATCAAATTTACCACTGCAAGCCCGCACAGGACGGTGAGTACAAAGAAATCCACGACCTCAAGTCAGGTTGTTCACTCAAACCACCAGGTCTGGCAGAGCAGTAAGAGCACCAGACCACCTCAACATGTAGCTAACGCTACGCACTTGAACGCTAGCCAAGTAGGGGAGAAAACAATACTGCATCCCCGGCTGCAGTCTGAAAAGGGAGTGATGTAGAGGTTCACAATTGACCTTACATTATCCTAATAACACTAAACACATTATACGTGCATCACAAGCATCTATTGCTATTAAGCAATTGCATATTTTAATCTCATTGTTTGCATCTCTCTGTAGGTAGCTACAACATTTCCGTTCAGCTAGTCCAAACTGCTTCCAACTATAATGGCAGTGCAACAAATATTTATTTTGGTTAAATAAATACGTATACCCAAGCACAAAAGCCATTGAACATTCATCAGAAGGAATAAATGATTCACAGAAAAACCTTGAGACAAATATGGCAACAACGCCTTCCCAAGCAGCAAAGCCTTCCCGCATAAAACCTGGGAGGGCATTCTTAACTCTTCAAAACTCGGAACAATACAGTGTGTGTTGTGACGAAGGCCCTGCGAATGTTAATATTTAAAGTGACCACACAGTACATTTTGGTGCAAGTGAATTGTACCACGTTCATTTCAGAAAATACAGGGGGTGTGGTTCTACAAGTTAAAACTATTCGTTGTGGAAATGAACTGCTGCAACATGCCCAAGCTAGTTAGGAATTTTCACTGTTTCCTTTACCATGTTTTACTGATTGCAGGCACACCTAGTTAAATAGTAAATGCAGCTAGATATTGCTGTCTAGTGCAAATAGTAATAAAACAACAAAGCTTACTTTGGGATAAAATCTCTTACCCCACAGAAGACAGGTAAGAGTAACAGTATTTTGCACTTTGTGCCTACTCCAGTGTCTCATACTAGGTTTCTAAGTCTAGAGCAGACTAATAATTACATCATAGATTTTTACATGAGGATATTACCTGTATCCACCTGGATGCAAGATTTCAACCTTACACAAATGCAGCTAGCTATAGGGAATTTCTCGGCCCAAGGCTATAATAGGATATTCAAATTGGTATTCTGCTCACATGGTAGCAATCTGTTGGTCTGAGTAGCATCCTACCTTGACCCGTGCCTATGTATAGATATATAGTGTAAGTAACGTATTTTTTAATTCGGGTATCATTTCTTACAACTACCATACGTCCAGTAGGAGGAGAATTATGCATTCATAATTCTTGATAATAAACATAGGTCACATTATATTGGATGTAATTTTTGAATTGTGGTGCTTAAGACTCTCATTTTATTCCTGGTAGCTACAGCCATAAGGGTATACTATTTCTACTTTTCATGTTAATTTACTACAAGCACCTAATCTGTCTGCCTGTATGAGGCAGGCAGAATGGTGTGTAATTATCTCCCATGTGGCACATTGTTAGCTAAGTATTCTTTTATGTGCAGCCTGCATTCAATGCTGCGGATTGGCGCAAAAATAAGGAACACTACCTCCTTTGTACGCCAACCTACCTCAGGCGAGACCAGAACCAAATTTTCGACCCGACTTCTATAAATTATAAAAAGAAGCAGTGAAGATTACCCGCTGTGAAGCAGGGGCGCCCTTGATTTTCTTGCCGGCTTTCCTATTTCTCTTTTTTTTCCCTTCTATATTGCCTTGTATGTCTTCACTCAGTTAAGTTGAAAATTTATCATTACACCATACCAAAAATTTAATTTCTGTCCTTGAACCTGTGTCTGTTATTTGGTGTTTGCCCATAAAACTCAACCCACTTTGTGAATAATCATTTTTAAATATAAATCGGAGTCAGATTGTGCCTTGAATCATGGAAGCACCGTGTTCACTTGAATTATCATCGCTCGCAGAAGCTAACTTTTACTATAACATTTTGGTTTGCCAACTGGTAACTCTTCAACCCATTAACCAATATTACCAAACTCACCAGATGGTTAGAAATATTATCCCGAGGTAAGTCTTGTTGTTATATTACTATTTGCACTGGCCAGCAATATCTAGTTGCATTCACTCTTTAATTAAATGTGCCTGCAATCATTAAAACGTGGTAAGGGAACAGTGAAAATTCCTAACTAGCTTGGACATGTTGCAGCAGTTCGTTTCCACAACGAATAGTTTCTAATTTATAGAACCACACTCCCTGTATTTTCTGAAATAACGTGGTACAATTCACTTGCACCAAAATGTAGTTTGTGGTCACTTTGAATAAGTAACATTTGCAGGGCCGTCGTCACAACACACACTGTATTGCTTTGAGCTCCGGAAAGTTAAGAAAGCCTTCTCGGGTTTTATGCGGGAAGGCTTTGTTGCCTGGGAAGGCGTTGTTGTCCTATTTGTCTCAAGTTTTTTTTTATCTGAATCATTTATTCCTTCTGATGAATGCATGGCTTTTTGTAAGTGGGTATACGTATTTATTTAATCAAAATAAATATTTGTTGCACTGCCATTATGGTTGGAAGCAGTTTTGTACTAGGTGAATGGAAATGTTGTAGCTACCTACAGAGAGATGCAAACAATGAGATCAAAAGATGCGATTGCTTAATAGCAATAGGTGCTTGTGATGCACGTATAATGCGTTTAGTGTAATTAGGATAATGTAGGGTCAATTGAGAACCTCTACAGTGTCATCTATGTTGAAAATTGCATGATAAAAATGATTTATAAGTTATATTATTAATTGATAACAATCTAGCCCTGCTAGAAGTTAGCCATTTCGTGTGATCGTTGCTCAAATTATATGCTGGGGTGTGGCTACCTATTACCACGTTGTGCAGTCTTACTTTCTAGCCTAGCCTTATTTAGGCAGAGATATCTAATGGCTACCAAAACACTGAAATTGCTTGATCCCTTGATGTTTGTTTTAAAAACACTTTGCGCATAACTTTCACTACTACCAATTGCATTTTTATTAATATATAGGAACGTCACACACAAGAAAATTATTGCTTAGCCGTTGGTTCAGCTCCGTGTCGTGAATAAATGAGCACCCGTGTTTTGGGTGATGCCAAAACCCTTTGGGTTTAGCCTCTGTGCAAACTTTTAATTCGTTCGTGTACTGATATTCTACAGTTGGATATTCCAACAATGTTAGTGTAATATTTTGCGGTCTTTTTGGAATTAAATACCAAAACAATATGCGTTGTTAAGACTATATGTTTGGGACAACTGTCCTCTACATCACCCCCCCCCCCCCTCAGAACTCCAGCCACCGCAGGATGCAGTTATGTTGAACTGACCCATGTTGACTGTTCGGGTAGGGCAGGGCGGTTTTCTAGTTGGATAGCTCGGGCCCTAGCCTATTTGTGCAAGTGCCGGCACTAACTAGTTTATCACGCATTTAGCTCATATTAAGGGCTTCTGTTCTAAAAGATATTCGAGTAGTCTGAACATCACAGTTGTTACAGCAGTACAATGAATCATGTTGCATTTACTAATAATATGTAAATATAGTTAAAGGAATGCTGTTTTTCACTCATATCCACCACCTATTTAGACTTCTTCCCTAGCAATTATTGATACACCACTTCATGATTACTTCTGCCAAGAATGTGAATGATTGATTGTAATTTTTTTATTTATGACAATCACGTGATCCATTGTTGTAATGAAGGTTGAATGTTATAAATTTAAGGGATCACCAGTTTTTAGTGGATATTGGCTAGCAAGATAATTAAAGTTAATACTTTCTTTTACAATGTACTTTGCGAAGGATTCATGTTTTCATCTGTGTTTCAATATTTAAGTTCAATGACATACTCTTGTAGCCAGACATCCTTTGGGATCACATGATTTGATTTGATTATCACTGTCGTACAGTTGCAGTAGCTACTCCAAAGACAAAGTTCAAGTTTAATGACATTGCTGGTAGGTAGTTGTATATAAATTTGACTTTGGCAGTTAGGCAGTAACCACGAAGGGTTAAAAGATAGTCAAACATGAATTTTAAGTTTAAAATATTAGAAAAATGCTTCATTAGGCAATAAAAGCATTTAAAGGGGCACAAGGCTCAGAACGTTACCACATTGGGTCCATGAGCAGAGGAAGTGCAGCGTTCTGTCCAACCATGTCCCGCACTGGTGGCTGGTGGTCCTCGACCTAGTTGGTCGGCTGCCTGTTGCAGCGTTGGTCCAATCCATTTAATAAGGGGTTGACGAGACCTGCCAGCCTTGTCCCTTGGAAGTTCCACCCATAGGTAGAGATACAGGGACGCGGTAACGCATGTTTTTGAGGCGTCACCAGGTCCATCTTGGTACTGAGATTCTAATTCGTAGAATTTCCTTGATGTCCTTGTTTTTTTGCCCAGCCAGTTGGCTGCCCCAGCAACGGAGCTGGAAAACATGTATCCCACTTAACATTTACCTTTTTGTGGTTCACCAGTAGGTGTTTTGATAAAGGAATAATAAGTGAATATAATTAATTTATGGTTATTCAAAAAGTTAATTAATGAGCTTCTGTGAGCGGTAAGAATTCAATGTGCTTTCTGTTGCAGGGCACACAAAGATATATATCTGACTCCAATTTATGTTATCCTTTTCTATTCAACGGTTGAGTGAATGTTCCAGCACCAATACATAATCAAGGACATTAAGAGGCAAGGTAGCTTTAGGTGATTATATATATTCCCAAACTCATCTTGTTAAGTAGTCCCAGGATAATATAGAAGGGGAAAGAAGAAATATAGGATAGGATATAGACGCCATAAGATCTTGGTGTCCCGGTTCAAGACTTCAAGGTTGATCCAATTGGGGGAAATTACTGTCCCACAGTCCCGGTTCAAGACTTCAAGGTTGATCCAATTAGTTCAGTCTTGCCTGAAGACGGCTGTCCACAGTAGCAGGGCGTGAAAGGCTGTCATCCGGAGTTGGGTAAGCCTTTATAATTAGCCTATCACGAAGTGTATGTCAAGTATTTCACAACTTTTGAACCTCGTTGGTCTTATTTTATACAGGAATCAGTAACCCGCTACTACACACAGCATCTATGCGTCCCGCCAATGGAAGAGTCTCCCAAACAAAGCGCACTGCGCTTGTTGCCAGATTTGTCAGAATATTTCTCTGAATCATTCATTCCCTCTGATTCATGTTCCATGGCTTTTAGTGCGTGGTACGAATTTATTTGGCTAAATAATATTTGTTGTGCTGCAATTATAATTGTAAGCTGTTTGTGCTAGCTGAACGAAATGTTGTTGCTACCTACAGAGATGTGCAACAATATCAAAATATGTGATTGCCTAATCGTAATAGGCCTGTGATGCACATATAATGCGTTTAGTGATATTTAAAATAATGTAGGGTCAATCAAGGACCTCTACATCACTCCCCATTCAGACTGCAGCCAGGGATGCAGTATTGTTTCCTCCCTTGCTTGGCTGACGTCCAAATGCGCAGCGTTAGCTACATGTTAAGGCGGTCTGGTGCTCTTACTGCTCTGCCAGACCTGGTGGTTCGAGTGAACAACCTGATTTGAGGTTGTGGGTTTATTTGT
>SDVV010031954.1:0-11485 GCA_016164225.1 Gammarus roeselii
ATTATTGATATATGGGGGGTGCGGGGAGTCACCCCGTTTGGTGCGGGGAGTCACCCCCGATTTGGGGTCGTAGCTGTCCGCACGGTTTTTTGTAAATAACTTTTTTTTGGTCAACGATAGAATGTTGAAACTTACGGTGCTCCATGGTCATAATAGTAGCTATACACACCGTAAATACGAAGTTTCTCAGCCGCGTACTTTTAGAGTTATTTCAAAGTATGCGCAAAATGCGAGGAGTCACCCCGGTCGACGCTGTATATATATAGCGTCGACCAGGGTGATTCCCGGCAGTCGGAAACACGGGGTGACTGCCCGCACCCTCCTTTTTGGCACCAAGACGTCCGAAATGTCACCATTTGACTACAGGGCTTGAAAGAGCAGTTCTTCGTTAGTAGGTATCAGCTACCTATAGAAATTGGCTATGCGCACAGAATTTATGAAAAATCGCTCAAAGTGAAGGTGTATTTTTCAGGTTCCTAATAATTTTGGTTCGGAAAAATCGATGTTTTGCGAACTTTGATGCTGTGTCTAGAGTTCCCATTTGATTAGGACAAAATTTGGTGGTGATACTCAAAATATGATGTAGTTTGTTGCCTGGGAAGGATTTTGGAAAGGAATGTACTTCTGTAGATATATACAAATAAACAACCGCGGGGAGTCGCCCCAGGTGAAAAAACGATCGGGGGTGATTCCCGCACCTGTTTTGTTAATAAATATCTTAGTTTTTCTTCAATTATAAGTAGTTAATTACAATTTTTTGCACATATAATGACATCTGGAAGTAAATGACCCACAGTAATGACACCACAGCTAATTTCAAGATGCGTAACTAATTCCATAATGACCCAATGTTTATAACACAGTGACAAGTCTAGGCCTAACTGTTGACTTTTGTTCAATGCCCAGGAATATCTTTCATCACATTTTCATATCAAGATAACAGACTCTTACCTAGCATGACTTGTATTCATGTTAATGCAATAAGTTTGCTATAGAATTGACAAAATACATTTATTACAAGTTTTATCATATTATTAAAAAGAAAGTTTTTTCATAATATTTACTTCTTTACTGATACTCTAAGGTCATAATTAGTTTAGTATGTGGAGAAATGACTTCCAGGACAATTAGATTGCAATTATTGAAGAAAAATTCTGTTTCCCGCTGCAAAATCGGGAAAAAAAATCTTTCAACAGTTGGGTATGACGGCAGCAAAAGACGAGCATCAAAAACACCTGTCACAGACGTAATATTTTACTTCACATTTAATTTTAAGCAACTGATATATACTAATATAGGCATGTTCTGCCAATTGGTACTCACAAACTTTTAATTTGCTTTTTAATTATTGATAAATGGGGGGTGCGGGAAGTCACCATGTTCAATAGGGGAAGTCACCCCCGTTTGGTAGGGGAAGTCACACCCGATTGGGGGCCAATGCTGTCCGCATGTTTTTTTGTGAAAAACTTCTTTTTCATTGATGATAAAATGTTGAAACTTACGGTGCTTCATGATCATTATAGTAGCTATACACACCGTATATATGAAGTTTCTTGGCTGCATGCTTTTAGAGTTATTTTAAAGTATGCACAAAATGCGGGGAGTCACCTTGGTAGACGCTATATAGCTATTATGACATAAAAATCTTCAAGGTAATACTCAATCCATAGATGTTTTGAAAGATTCATGATCATTAACACTTTGAAAATTCTGGAAGGCTACATAGTCAATGTCAAAAAAATAATTGTAACGTGTGAAACTGAGAAGCCAGGCAATGATTGGCCAAATGTGTTACTTCAAAGTGACAAAACATATAGGCAGCAAAACAATGCTAACTGATGTGTTCAAGTTTAAGGGTGATGGGCATCTAAGTTATTCAATTGAATGCCCCAGGAAATACATAAAATAAATGTGGCACATTGTCAGCCACAGCAAACATCTAGAGGCTAAAGTATCTTGACTGCATTCATGATCTACCTAGGCTGTAATCACTGGAAAGGGACCCTCACTGTGAGTTAAACAAAGTACACATATACAATGCTAAGTCAAGATCCTACTGGTGAATGTCGCAGTATCAACAAATGCTGATGCCACAGCATGAGTGGAGTGTCCCCACAGCTGTGAATCAGGTGGCCGCTACACTCAGACAGGCTATAACAACAAATGATCTTCAATTATCCAAATAGGTACACCATGGGAAGAGTCTGACTGGATACCAGAACCATGAATACAACTCAGAGATTGCTCTCCTGCCATAATTAGACTCACACATCATCAAATTTGGCTTCCAGGCTTTGTCAGTAGAAATGCAAATGAATAGATATTGGTCTCCAGAATTTTATATCAACTAGAGCAAAGATTTAAAGTTTATTACAGAGATTATACTTCAGATGCTTGTATCCTCAACTGAAATTGCTACAACAAATGACTCAGTCAGACAAAAGTAGAGAAGTTCATGCAGAGATTATTATAGAATTGTGTGCATCTTTATGACCAAACATTGTACACTATATACTCAGCAGGGTGAGTTTTCAGGTCTGGGCAGGATATGAATAAACAAAATCCCTTCAATTATTGATACTATGTCTAATTGTCCACAAATGAACAGGTGCATCATAATTATATTTAACTGACCTGGATATCAACTGAAGATGCATACCACCCCAGGAAGTCATCCATGTCTGAAGATGACATCTTGTAAACTAACCAATGTTATTGACTTTTTCTAAGTCTTCAATAACTTTTCTTATTTGGATATCTAAGGAAATTGGCTGTCAGTACCTTTGTATTAGGATATCTCCTAGCAAGAGATACGTTAAGAGATATGTTGGAGGTAGCAACTAGGAAGGAAAGGGAAAACTGAGGATATAGAATCCTTGTCTGCTGCCCAAGCTCTTTATCCATGCAATCTGTCATGCTGTATCTACTAGTTTGCTGACCTCCCCAGTTAAACAAGCATATTTTGCATAGTGAGGTACCCTTTAATTTAGTACCAATGGCCTCCCCAATTGCCATTGAAATTGGAATGAAACTGACAAAATATGGCATGAATCCAATTGGTTATGAATACCATTTGCATTGTATTGGTATTGACCATAACTCAGGCTCAGATTCAGATCCAAGACTATAATTTGAATGCGGATATGCTGCCAACTCTGTTAAAGTCGGACCTGGATTCATTTGCTGACAAATCCCACTGGCTTCCGAGCAGCTTGGTCCTTGTCTGCCCTATATCTACATATCTGAATAAATAGATAGCTATATATATATATATATATATTATATATATTTATATATAAATATGTATCTGGTATGGGTGCGGAAGATACCATAACACTCAACCTTCTTCATGAATATCTTTTTTTTTTTGAGTCAGCTTGCAAGGTGCCCCAACTAGAGCGATGCCCTAGGGTGCTTCATTAGCCAATACATTTAAACTCTTATATCAAATTGATACATATCTACAACACTTTGAAAAAGAAAGTGCTCCTATCAATTGTAATTCATTACCGCTCTCAGAAAATACTACTATGGATCAAAGTTCAGTCCCACCAAACTGGTGAGTTTCATAATATAACCAGAACTAAAATATCAACTCAGTTCAGCTAACGATTCGTTTTCATCTGACGACGCAATTCATTTTTCTAGTTCAAACGCGTTCAATATACGTCAACAGGCAGACATGACGCATTCGTCATGATGATGCGTCCAGCTCGGCTTCTTGAGTGACTTTTTTGACGGCTAATCTGGAGTACATTTTTGTGATTATTTTCAGTTACATGTTAATTAATTCAGGGGTGCACTAGATTTCGCGCCATCAAAATCTTGTTCACAATTTTTTCAGTGGAATATGGTCCTTTTAACAACATGTCAGTCATTTGATGCGTCAAAAATAGTCTAATATATTTTTTGACGCGTATTAATAATTACCATCTGAAAAAATGAGCACGCATGACTAGCGTTTTGAAACGATTAATTTGTTATTACATTTTCAGAGAGCGCAACGAGGAAAAAAAATGATTGAAAAATATCCTTGGAAACTCATTTTCTCGATAGAGACGAATTCAATCAAGTTGCCACGCAGCCGCGATCAAGTTGAAAACCACCTATCCAACAAATTTAAAAGAGCACTAGACTTTGAAATTTTCGCCACGTCGTTTTGCTAAGTCAGAGATAGTGTTGAACAATCTCTTGATACTTTTTCAGGAAGCGCTCTGTAGAAAAAAAAATTCTATGGGACCTCATTTTTTCGACCAAGAAGAATGCAGTCAAATTTCCAAGCAGAAGCGTTCAAGCTCAACAGCTGAATGCGACACTGATCCAAGTATTTTAACGATCACGAGTATGAGAAAAATATATATATTGTTTAGAAGCCAAACTATTGTATAGCAACAATCACCTGCTCTGTATAAGTTGACCAGCTCGGAGAGTTGGCGCTGAGTAGTATTAGTACTAGAACGTGTTCACACTAGCAGAATGGCAAAATATTCTTCGTCTTCAAAACACTGGTCATTCGTGCGCATTTCAATGGATGGTATTCGTTAATACGCTCTAGAAATTATATTAGACTACTTACACGCTCTAAATGATTGCCATGTTATTAGGTGGATCATATATCACCGATATAAGTGTAAACCAAATTTCGATGACTTGAAATCTAGTGCACTTTAAACGATCACATGAATGAGCAAATATTTCTTATTGGTAGGAAGCCAATTAATTGTATACCAACGATTACCTGTTCTATTGAAGTTAACCAGCTCGGAGAGATGACATTGAGTAGTAAAAGAGCATATTAGAGAAAGGCGATAAAACGAGCTCATGTCAAGTTGTTTCCTTTGAAATGAGTCAAATAAGAGGAGGTTTGTCACCACCACCTACTACTACCCGAGGGCATTTCAGCCCCGGAGAAGAAAAGGTCGAGTGTCAGGATGACAAATCAAGAAATGAACGAACATGCATGGTAGTGGAGAATTTTGGTTTCAGGCGGTTGCATCTCAGACGGTCAAGCAGAGACGGGCACGCCCATACGCTCAGCGGACTCATACTTTTCCCCGAACGCATGCCTGTCGGCTGCACGTGAGGTTTGGTCAGACAGACTCCAACTAGATATTGAGTCTACTTCAAAGGAGCATATGGGAATTAAATTTTAACACGTATGTGCACAATAAGGAGAGAAGCACACCCAGTGGCCTGGGTAGTTGTCCTCCCCCTAGTACTCAGAAGATAAGGTCTTCTGTACGCAAGTGGTTTCTTAAAGGCTGTCGCACTTTAAGGTGGGACGTCGGAGTGAACTCTTTTAAGGATAGACCTGCACTTGGCTGATCTAGAGTCTAGGTCAGAATTTTCAAATATGTCGTGAAATTTTGATAAGTTCAAGTGTAGGAGTGCTCCAAGCCCAGTTTCCTGGAGTGGTCCTCAGTAGTGTTCAGTAGAGTAAGTCTCTGAACACATGTGGCTGGTCCTACAAGAGAATTTAAAATTTCATGTGAGATATCAGAAGGATGTTCACTAAAAAAGTTGCTCGAGGCAACTCCTGAGTTTATTCAAATGCGACATTTTTCTAAATCTGACGAGTAGTTATCGCTAAAGTTAGTCAAAAGGTATGATATCAATATTTACATTTTGAATTCAGATAATAGTCATGAGATAAACACGTTATAAGATTTTGACAAGCATCTAGCATAGAATTTAATCCGAAAAAGAGCAAAAATCGGTTTCAATGAGCTGGCCCCTTAGCCTGCGCTGCTTGAAAGTGACGAGGCCAAGCTCTTTGAGCCTATCTTCGTCGCTGTGGTGGAGTAGTTGAAGGATGAGCTTAGTATCACGATGCTGGATTTGTTAATAGTACTAGAACGCGTTCACAAAGGCAGAATAGTAGAATATTCTTCTTCTTCATAACGCTGATCATTCGTGCGCCTTTCTTAATATAGTAATTGTTAATGCACTCCAGTAATTATATAGACTATTTTGACGCTCCAAATGACAGCCATGTTATTAAATAAATCCTACTCTACCGATATAAATCGTAAACAGAATTTCAGTAGTGCAAAATCTAGTGCAACTTTAAACTACTTGTATCAGCGGTCAAATTCAGCTGTTGACCTTGAACGCGGCAGCGTGTCAAATTTATTAAATTCTTTTTGGTCTGACACAACACAAATAGGTCAAGAAACTGACGTTCCCTCAAATGTTTTTCAAGCAATTTATTATACTAACCACTTTCAGAAGAGCAATAACAGATTGTTTAACACTAGTTCAGCAAACCGAAGTGGTGAACGGTTCAAAGTCAAGTGCACCTTCAGGAGTCAAATTACATCTAGGACTTCATTCCTCGTGTCAAGGTTGTACAATATCATTTTTTAGATTAATTATGAAACACAAATTACAAATGCACTCAGGCGCTTCAGCCAGATATGAGCTCTCTTAGTTCAACGTGAACAGTCCCACGCTCGCCCCAAAGTTGCCTACGTTCATGTTCGAAACGACGACACAAAAACTGAGCGAATAATCTCCTGCCCGCTGCTAAGCGCATCATTCAACAACTGAACATACGAAGCTAATGAGCACAATATGCTAACATCAGGTACGTATCTCGTATAAAAGAATCACTTTATAGGAACATTTGACGAAGAAGTAGTATTTCACTACATTCAGGCACGATTTAATCGGTAATTGATCCAGTCTTATCATTGGCTTTTTCGATTTCACTCGCACATCTAGCGTTGGTGAACCTGTAATTGTTGGGGTCACGGAAACGAGCTTGATCTGAGTAACGCCGGTGAACGTCACCGTGTAACGAGAAAGTTCAGAACAAGTCGAAACGATTCTCTACAGTTTGGTGATACGTCAACCAGAGAAACATAAGGCGGATTGCTTCTGACATGTTTCCGGTCAATATCACAATTTTATACCATGTATAAGGCCGATATCCGTCAAGTCGCTGTAAATTGCTGCCGATTTAAATCTGGTGGTGGGGAAAATTGCCGGTGATAATGAACCTAGGTAATTGGCCCTGGAAAAATCAGCCGCCGATAAAATCGACGGTATATACCGTTCTTTTAAGACTGACTAAGTGAGTTGGGATTTGTATTTCACTACCATGATGAATAGTCTTTGGCCTTTTCTCGAGAAACATAACATTAGCATGAAGAATACACTATCGCAAAGCTTCTGGGAGTCCCGTTAAATTGATTGCAACTGCTATATAAGGCACATATTGATGAACTGGTTACAAACTGCATTCAATGATTGAATTTAATGAAGATATGTTTTTTCTGAAACAAATATATCAGGAATGAATTTAGCTCTAATTAATAGGTACTTTTCAGGATATAGCAATAACACATTTTGTTGAATAAATTTTTTGTTTAATATATATTGGCATTTACTTGGAGGAGCTTAGCTGTGACTTCAGTTTGCACAATTCGGTGGCCAGCGCATGCAAATTTGGTGAAGTTGGTAATATATATATTGATTATGAGCAAGTGCCCATTGACAAACCAAGTTAATAGTTATGAGCTTCTGTGAGCAATAATAATTCAAGTGAACACGGTGCTTTCACTTTCAAGGCACAATCTGACTCCAAGTTATGCTATCCTATTTTTAAAAATGAGGTTGAGTATTATGGGCAAGCACCAAACAACAGACACAAGGACAATGACAGACAATGGTAAGTTCTCTTTGGTATTGATCCCAACTTAACTGAATGAAGATATCCAAAGGTAATAGAGAAGGGGAAAAGAAGGGCAATAGGAAAGCCACCAAGAAAATCCCGGGGGCGTCATCAACTGCCAGTAGTCCTTGGGGGATTTTTTTGGAAATTTTTTGTAAGTCCAGTCAGAGGAGAAATCCGTTTTTGTCTTGCCTGAAGGTATGTGTCCTCATGGCCTCAAGTTGCAGCGGGGATGGAAGGCTGCACTCAGAACAATTGGGCTCAACAAGGGTGCCACATGGGAGATAATCACATAGCGTTCTGCCTGCCTCATACAGGCAGACAGATTGGGTGCATGTAATAAAAAATGGATATCACATGAGAGAAATATCATACCACTAAGGGTGTAGCTACCAGGAATAAAGAAATGCAAGTCTTAAGATCCATAATGCATGAATCTTACTCACTTTATTTTCATGCTTATGTCCCAGAATATGCATTCTGGATGTATAATAGTTGCAAGAGATGTCACCCATTAAACCATAAAAAAATGTTATTTACATTATATACCTATTATAGGCATGGATCAAGGAAGTGTGCCACTCAGATCTAAAGGTTGCTATCATGTAAGCATATTAGCAATTTGAAAAAAAAACACGATTGTAGCCTTTGGCCGAGGAATTCCCCATAGCCAGCTGCAATGCCTTTGAATACAGTTAAAAACTTGCATCCAGGTATTTACAGGAGTGTCTTGCTGCAGAAATCTGCAACTGGATTTATTAGTCTGCTCTACACTGGGGATAACACATATGAAACACTGTTATTCTCACCTGTCTTCTGTGGAGCAAAGTCCAAGGGAAGCCTCAGAATCTATGTTGCACTGGCCAAGGCTATCTAGCCTAGCTAAAGACTATCTATACGTATAGCCTGCAACAGAAAATATTCAGTTTCTGCTGGTGTCTTGCTCTGCCTTTATGGCCACATTTTCTTTTCCTTTAGTAGTTTACCATTTAGAACTTCCTTGCCCGTGTATATATGTATGCAAGGATATAATAAACTAACTGCCACAAGAACTATGTTCATGTCCCTGTCTCAGCTTTGTTGTCCGGAAGGCGTTGCCATATTCCTTCTGATGCATGTTCCATGGCTTTTTGTGCATGGGTATTCATATTTATTCAACCAAAATTAATATTTGTTGCAATGTCATTATGGTTGGAAGCAGTTTGTACTAGCTGAAGGGAAATGTTGTTGCTACCTATAGAGGGATGCAACAATGAGATCAAAAGATACAATTGCTTAATAGTAATAGGTGCTTGTGATGCACATGTAATGTGTTTAGTGTTATTAGGATAATGTAGGGCCAATTAAGGACCTTTACATCACTCCCCATTCAGACTGCAGCTAGGGATGCAGTATTGTTTTCTCCTCTGCTTGGCTGTTGTCCAAGTGCGTAGGGTTAGCTACACGTTGAGGCGGTCTGGTGCTCATACTGCTCTGCCAGACCTGGTGGTTTGAGTGAACAACCTGGCTTGAGGTGGTGGGTTTATTTGTACTTACCATCCTGTGAGGGCTTCTGATTGTAAATTTGGTGGTTGTCGGGTAGTTTTGGTTCGTGGCCCGTGCGGGTCCTCTGGACGTGCTGCGCCTGGTGTGGGAACTTTGTCTGGGCCTGGTGAGGTTGACAGAACGTTTCCAATTTTATCCTGACATGTGAATGTCTTTTGGGGAAAACGTCGTCTACGCCATGGGCCGCTTTCAAACAAGAGACCTGGACGTTGTCGGTTTTGCCTCTTTGCTTGATGGTGTAGTGTGTCGGTGTTTGTTGAACAACCTCAAACGGTTCTTTGTAGGGTGCTTTGAGCAAGCGCCGTACTCTGTAGATGCGGATAACGACGTTCGTCGCTGTTTTGAGTTTGGGGTCGAGGTGCCCCTCTGCTGGTTGAATTGGTCGGGACTGTGCCGGACCAACTTTGTTCATGAAGCTTTGGAGTCTCTGGTTGTACTCGGTGATGTCGGCCAGTGCAGGATTGCGGTTTCTGACCAACAGGTTGCATGGAAGTTGCAAGTTTACTCCAAACATGAGTTCTACTGCTGTGTAGCCGATGTCCTCTTTTACTGCGGTTCGCATGCTTAGGAGGATGAGTGGAAGTTTTTCCACCCAGTGGTGAGGATCTGCCTGTGTTTTTAATGCATCCATGACTCTGCTCTGGAGTCGTTCGATCAAGCCATTGGCCTGAGGGTGGTATGCACCGAACCCAGGGTTTCCATGAGACTGGTCCATAATGCTGATTCACACTGATGACCGCGGTCTGTGGTGATGCTGATGGGGCAACCATAGCATGAGATCCAGGTGGCAAGAAAAGCTTTGCTGACTGTTTCTGCTCGTGCATCTTTGATTTGACAGATTTCAGGCCAGCTGATATGTCTGTCGATCATGGTGAGTAGGTATTTGTACTCCTCAATGTGAGGTAAGGGTCCCACAAGATCAAGGTGTACCTGCGCAAACTTTCCTCCTTCTGGTGGAATGGTTTGTGGTGGAACAAAGTTGTGACAACTTATTTTGCCTTTTCAACAGTTTGTGCACTGCTCACACCATTGTTGGATGTCTTTCTTCATGGCTGGCCAAACAACGCGTGGCAAGTTGATGAACTGTGGCATGCTTCCCAGGATGGGCGATGTTGTGCACCTTGTGGAAGAATTCCTCGCGCATTGTCTGTGGAATGTAAGGTCGGCACACATTGTCATGTATGTGCACGTAAATTCCATCAACTTGTTGTAGGCAGAAGGTTGAATCCTTGTCTTTGAGTAGTGCTTTCAACTCTTGGTCTTGAAGTTGTCCCGTGCAAAGTCGTTCTTCATCAATGTCCGTGAATATTGCTGTGAGAAGGTAATCACAATCCTCATCGTTCAGTTCAGGGAGCAGTTGCGTGACTGGTTTCTCTTGTTAATAAGAAATATTTAATGTGCATGTGGAATCTTGAGATGAAGCGCATGTGAAGACACCGTCCCTAAATATTGCAAGCAGAGGTGGAGCATTGCACGCATACAAATCTTCAAAGTATTTGTTGTGCTACCTAGGGTTTGAAGGGGTTTTGGTTGTCTATACCCTTAATGTGTTAGCTTGACCCAAGGACATTGAATTAGGAAAGAATTCATGTGTAAATTAGTTTATTGGTGAGATCTGATATAATGCAATTCAAATTGTAGTACCACATAGAAATGTGGGTGCCTGCACTTCTTGACCCGGCGACCCCACTACTGTTCGAAGTCAGGATGGTCACAGAGGCGGCAGGTCGTCCAGGCCAGTATAGGCTCGGTGGGTCTACCGGGGTACAGGACCACACAACAACTCTCAAAACGTCACACACCAGGTTTCAATATAAATAGGTTAAAAACCAGACTGATATTCACCACATTATATTCATTAAAAACTCACAGTTCGGAAAAAGCACTTCAAGGCTACACTTTCAATACAGGGTCCACCGCGCTAGTAACGCACACAATATTCAGTCACTAGCGGTACCGAATCATAACAGAAAAGCGGTATGGCGAACATAGAGTGAAGGAGCAATGAAGACAATAAGTAAGGAGCGACGGAAGGAGCCGACAGAGGCATGGGCTGACCTCTTTCGGGGACGGCTCTAGATCAACTGCCGGTTCACCCACAAGTGCCTCTCTATATAGCTAACTGGCCACGCCCCTTCCATCATGAAAATCTAATAAATAATTAATATAATAAATATCGCCACAAATAAGTGAAATGAACAATGATAATTAATAAAACCTGAAGTGCAATATAAATAATGAGTAATAATCCAAGGCTACACTTTC
>SDVV010031955.1:0-11485 GCA_016164225.1 Gammarus roeselii
TATTTAGACGATGCTCGAAAAATTGTGTCAGCTCCATGACAGCTCAAGATATGGTGTTCTATTTAGAGCTCAGTGATTCATTTATACTCAAATGCTAGGCCTAATTCTTGCATCGATGTTCAACATTAGCATGATGTCGCCAAGACGCGTTTTGCCGTCAAAACACACCTGCGTTTAGAAATCTCGGAACAGCCCTGCGTGTAGGGACGGCAAAACAGCCGTGTTCCAACACGTTAGAGTGTCAGTCCTGGGTGAGAGATCAACCTCAAACACTGGCTGCCCCGCTCATCTTACCAGCCAATGAGAAAACGGGCATCAGACGATGGGTCGCCCCGCCCATCCCACCGGCCAATGAGAGAGCATCCTCGGACGCTACTTGCGCTCCAATCACGGTGCCGTGGCAGTACCTTCTGTGTCTCGGTGTGAAGGTGACCTCTAGAGGTGATATATTTAAAGTAAATTTATTTATATTTTATTCTAGTACCAGTGTTTTGATACGTGGTATTGTGGACGAATATCGTTATTGTCAACGGTATTTTGAGTTTTTCCACGCTAGGTGACTTTATCTGTCATGCTCAAGACTGCAGTGTTTGGTGCTCACGGGGCCTTATATCGCGATCGCAAAAAGGCACAACCTCCCTCAAGTGGTGCGGTGGCATACATGTTTTACATGTCACGGTCGAACATGTTTCTCGTAGCAGTTTATACTGTTCAGTGATTTTTTTATAAACAGTGAATGTGTGAGTGTTTACGGGTGTTATGTCAGTGTTACGAATACGTGTGTTACTTTATAAACTGTCCCAGAACCTGTCTATCTCGTCCTCTTCTTCAAGTTCCACTATTTTTTTTTTTGAAATGTTCTAGGCAACCTATTCAGGAATATTTGAATGACGTCATTGATATCTTTGCTTTTCGTTCATAAAACTACGTATTGATATCCGAGTAAATGTTTATGTAACGTACATTATCGTTCATATAAGACATTTTTTCGCTTCACCGACATTAAATATACACTCCGTTCCACCCATTAAATCAGCCGATCTATCTCCAACAAAGTACCATTTCACCGTAGCTCCAGTATGTTTGATTTATGGCATGTTTTTGTAGAATAAAGACGTTGAACTTTATGTGTCGTGTGTCGCTATCATATTCAAACATTTTTCCTTTATCTCCAACGATTTTTTTTCGCACAAGACTTCTTCTGACATTGATTTCTAGCTCAGAGATGTGTTCTGCCAATGTATTACCTGAGAATTAACAAAGCAGTTTCATGCCCGACTCATTCATCTTTATTATCAAAATAGTCTACGTAAAATACACGGTTGTATTGTTCATCGTGTTTTTTTATCTCGAACAAGTCATTATAGAATACTTCTACAAGTCCTACGCTCTACTCTCCCTGTAACTGTATTCCTGGATAAAATGTTATTAGTAAAACATGTAAATGTGTTGTTTTGGTACATTTGACTGCTGCCAAGCAATGAGACATGGGCGAAAAAATCCTCGGGTTCCTTCAACCTGCACTGGGTCCTACGTCATACTGACAACAACCCGCTTGAAGACATCAATATATACTCTAACTTATTAGACAATATAACATATATGTTCAAAATTATGTTTGTATATTCATTACAGAGTTACACAGTATCATAGTTACAATATATTAAGAACATTTGCATCAACATCCTAGGAATATTTGCATTTAAACTTCATTTTCAGGATAAAATCAGAAGACGTGAATGTACTTTCGTCCCGAGTGTACTCGCTAAAGACGGCTTCCCCATGCTTACGTCTACTATAAGTTGAATCCATGTTTGTGGTAACATCATCATAAACGACACATCGTTTCCTCTTTTCAGAGACGGTAGGTAAAACTTCAATGGATCTCGGATCTCTGGATGCTCATAAGGTAGAAATATGTACACATCTACATAGTACCGCTTATTTTCCAATTTACTGAGGCAATTTTTAATAGTGCGTACAGTTTGAAGCTGGCATGCTTGTCGTAAATGTTGTGGATGGGCTCAAAGTGTGTGTATATTTTTTAGTTATGGATGTCTTTATTGTTCATGTCTGATTTTGGCTTGTGTCTGGTAACTGACACCTTTTGCAAATGATTTTGTGTCGTCGGACTCAAACAACATACTGTAACACTCTGGTTGCAAGCAAATGATTTCACTCGGGTAATCGTTGTCTGTTTCACTTCCCAGTAGTCCCAGCAGTCATTTCTTTGTTGCATCATACAGAGGAGGATTTTGGGGTAGTTGAAAAAGTCCATGTATTCAGTAAAAGTAGTTTGCCGCATTTCTGTTTCAATGTCGGCCACACCTTTGAACTTGAGCAGTCACCGTATTTGGGTTTCAGAGTGTCATAAAACAAGCCTTTAGACTTTTGCTTTAGCTTTCTCAACCACGTAGAACCAAACTTGGAGTGGGTGAACCATATGTACATTTTTCTGCTTGAGGATCATGATGACTATTTCGGGGACGATGGCGCAGAAGTTTTTCAGGAGGGGGTTGGCAGCGTGTTTTCGGAACTCATTCGCTGTACATACGACCTTTGCCTCAAGACTCATGTTGAGCGGGTTGAACAAAAGCTTCCCGTATATACTATTCGATAGAGGCTTAAATAGGGACTTTTCGAAGGAATTCGTGGACTCTTGACGTTCATGTATGTTTTTTTTAATGAAGGATTTGAAAATTGGTTCCTGTTTGATTCGAAAGATTCGATGAACCTTGGTGAGTTCTGATCCTTGCCTGAGGAGTACTTGCAATAATTCCAGGGCCACGAGGTAGTCAGTTTGGGGCAAATAACTAGCAGCCAGCTTATGATCTGCTCGTTTTCTGTTTTATGAGATGTTCCGAGATTGCCAAAAGACTTTTTGGAAAGAGCGAAACATCGTCCAAGCTGACTTCTTTGTGATGTAGTAGTAGTGGCAGCTCGTCTGTTTTTTGTGCAACTTCGTCGCCGACTTAGGCTTCGATACAGACAATGTGCGTGTACTCGCCAAACAGTCCGCGTTTACCAAATCGAATGCTGGAATTTCTTCGTGTGTGAACTCGTGGATTTCGTCAATGATAAGAGGGCTCTCTCAAGCATCCGCCATGAAGACTGTTAAAGTCCCACATTGCTGCTGAAGACACAGGTAGTTAAGGGTCAAAGTCTTTGGATCGGGGATCGTTTATCTTGGTAAGAACTTTCGTAAACGTCACAAATCCGCCTCTTGTATTTTTTGACAATCAAGTGGAGCAGATCGATATCTTTGACCAGCTCCAGTTTCATCTTGTCTTCGTTGAGGGCAGCTTGCATTGCAAAGCCAGAGCCGCAAACAAAATGGACAGGATCCAAGGTGTAGTAGCGTGTCATGGTCTCCCTAAACTTTCAGAAGACTTCGACCAGTAGCAGTGTGTCTATTAACAGATAAATTATCATGTAGTCACGAAGGGTCTTGCAGTTGGCTGCCGGCCATGTTTCGATCACTTCAGCATAATCAGAATCCGATATTCCTTCGCCTCGAGGTCAACTGTAAAAGTCTTGTTGCGATGGGATGTCTGTTTGGTCCAGCACAGAATCCGATGTGACGGCTTTGTAGCAGAAATGACCTTTTGAGTAGCCAGCTCTAGAACCTTGTCACTGTGGCCGAGACTTGTGAGAGGAGATTTCAGGAGTGGCATGTCATGGCCACTATTATTAGGATTTTTTGGCAAGACTATCTAAACTTTAGTTAAAGAACGAGTAGGAATCGATAAACTTGACACCGTACATGTTGGTGCCATCGTTCAAGGAGACAGAGATGCTGAACATTTTATCACACGGCAACACACGGATATTCGAAGAGTTAGTGCCGTCCAATTCTCTCAATGTGAATCGCATATCGTAGGCTGATGCATTATGAGCAATACAAAGGCTAAACCTGGGTTTCACCTTGATTTTGCAGTTGCAATTCGAGCACAGAGCCCAAATTTAGTTGCCTGATATCACTTCATTATTTGGTCCGAAGACCTTCTCAATGTAGGGATTATGGTGGCGCACTATTATTTACCTTTTTGTCCAAAAGTGTCCCCGCAGCCCTCACATGTTTTGCTTTCGCAATATTTTTTCGCGTCTTTTTATGTTAGGACGGGGTCTGGAAACAATGGTAAAGTTGACATGTAATTATTGAAATCCAGCAACATACTCTTGACGAGATGTGTCTCCATCTCCTCAAGCGAACTGAAGTCGTAGCGACAACTTTGTGCTTAACAATTTTCCCGTCTTTATCCCCTATAGTATAACTGTACACGCACAACTCGTGTATGCTAACTACATTTTTTCCCTCTGTTTCAAGCTCAAGAACAGATTCACAGTCATAATAGGCAACAACGGACGGTTTCATTATTGCATACGTGGCTGAAAATTGATACATCTCACCTCCGTCAGGTTTACCTAAATTTTGCAAACCTGTACTGCATGAACACAGTTTTTCGTGTCCAGCTTTTTTGCTTTCATCCATTCCCTGCATGCAGAATGGACATTTTTTTTATATTTCGTATGTCTGAATGTTTGATAATGTAGTGAAACACGGGATGAGCCGACATAACTCGCATCTAAGATTTGCACAAGATGGATCGTGCGATCCTCGCTGGCGTCCAAACTGCCTTTGTATATACTGACATGACCGAACCCTTCTCTCTCATTTGTGAGCTGATATGGTCTGGTGTTCAGATCACATTTTCTTTCTATATGAGGGATGTACTCTAAGGCAACAGGTTTATTCGAGACAAATTTTGGGAAATTAAAGTATGTATCTCTGTATAGGAGATAAGTAAACTCTGATTCACGCTTGAAATTTGAAAGGTGTGTATTTTCAGGCGAGTGGAAGTGCGCGATGAGGCTTGTGAGCACCCAATTGTTGTTTTCAGCTTTGATGTTGACAATGTGGTAGCAGCCTGAACATTTTTTTGGGCCAAGGTACATAATCCACCATATGTTTTGTTCCATTAACACACACCCCCTACGGGGGAGTCTGCATCTATTTCGCGTTGGGACTCCGGTGAAAAATGAAAGCAGCTACTTCTACTACTCCAATAACACCAGTCCTGTAGAATTTAATGTCTACACTGGTTACTGTTTTAATGGACCAGCCACTACCTTCTCGCTCCGTTTTTTTCTAATTTATTCTCCAAATCTACCCCGAGATCCTCGATCAGCTCACCTAAAACAGTGTTTCTGGTAGCTAGATAGCTTTTGTGTTAAGCACCCAGTCCTTGCTGTCATCTGCAGATCCATCCCCAAATATTTTGCTCATTTTAACATTTACAATGCACTGGAGTTTTTGGAGTTTGCCTAATTTAGATTCAGTATGTGCCTCTAATTCCTCGCGTTTTAATGTAATCATGTATGATATATTGATATGTGCTGTGTATGGTACAATTGTTGAAGTTACAAATTGTTTTCCAAAATTCCATTAGAGGTAGGCATATAATATATAGGCTCACCTGTTGCATCAGTAAGCTGAGCGATAAACTGTTTCGGAGTAGTAGGCTGAACTCTGGGTTGTTCCGGAGCAGTAGGCTGAACTCCGGCTTGTTCCGGGGCAGTAGGCTAAACTCCGGGCTGTTCCGGAGTGGAGACACCTGCGTGTTGCGGGCTTGTGAGGAGCGGACAGGCCTCACTTCGGTATGGGCCACTCCCTGCATCCTCCAACAATGGCGTATCCGCCATCACCATATCGGTTTGGATCATCCTACAAGCAGAAACAAGTACGTATTAGATTAACAAATAACAAAAATGTATCTAAATTAAAAAGCTAACAAAGTTACAGAAAGATATCTCTAAAAATAGACATGTTATAGGCAGGGAATTACCATACACCGCCAGATGGATATGAGTTGCCATACGCTGCCAGATGTACGATAACAAAACCAAATCAAAACCAAAACAAAAAGAAAATCTTTCTGCAGCGGACACAAACGTACCGCCTTCAACGAATGCAAACCTCTGAAAAGTCAGGTTATATGTCACTGCAAGGTTTCATACTTTTATCAACTCCAATTTGTGGACTTGTTGAGAACGTTGTTTGCTCAACGAGAAGCTAATGATGTGTGTATCCGCTGCAGGTAACATCTGGCAGCGTATGCCAACTATTATTCATCTATGTATGGAAACTGTTGTATAAAATGGCGAATGCTGTAGTTCAGGCATTATTTGTGCTCATGATCTCGTCGGTGACACACCTCCCTCAAAATGTGAGTAACATGTCTATTTGTAGAGATATCTTTCTGTAACTTTGTTAGTCTTTCATTCTAGATATATCTCTGTTATTTGTTAATCTAATATGTATTTGTTTTTGCTCGTAGGATGAACCAAAGCGATATGATGATGGCGGATACGTCATTGGTAGAGGATGCAGGGAGTGGCCCATACCGAAGTGAGGCCTGTCAGCTCCTCGCAAGCCTCGCAACCTAGCCTCGTAATGTCCGCAAGCCCGCAACCCACCGTTGTCCCCATTCTGGAACAACCCGGAGTTTAGCTTACTGCCCCGGATTAAGCCGGAGTTCAGCCTGCTGCTCCGGAACAGCCCGGAGTTCAACCTACTGCTCCGAACAGTTTGTCCCTCAGCTGATCCGATACGTAAGAATTTCGGCAAACCCTTTTGTAAATTCAAAATTTGTACCATACACTAAACACGTCAACATAGCTTCCATGATTACACTAGGACGCGAGGAACTAGAGGCACACACTGTATCTAAATTAGGCAAATTCCAAATACTCCAATGCATTGTAAATGTTAAAATGGGTAAATTAATTAGGTATGGATCTGTAGATAACTGCAAGGACTAGGTGCTTAACACAAAAGCCATCCAACCACCAAAAAACACAGTTTTAGTTGAGCTAATAGAGGATCTCGGGGTAGATTTGAAGAATAAATTAGAGAAACAGGAGCGAGAAGGTAGTGGCTGGTCCATTAAAACAGTAACCAGTGTAGAGCTAAATTCTACAGGACGGGGGTTAATGGAACAAAACGTATGGGGATTATGTTCCTTGGCCCAAAGAATGTCCAGGCTGCTACCACATTGTCAACAACAAAAACAACAATTGTCTGCTCACAAGCCTCATCGCGCACTTCCACTTGCCTGAAAATATACACCTCTCAAATTTCATGAGTGAATCAGAGCTTACTTATCTCCCTTACAATGATACATACTTAAATTTCCCAAAACTTGCCTTTAACAAACATGTTGCTATAGAGGACATCTCTCCAATAGGAAAGGAATATGATCTGGACATCAAACAATATCAGCTCACAAAAAAGAAGGAAGGGTTCGGTCTTGTCTGTATATACAAAGGCAGTTTAGACGACAGCGAGGATTGCACGATCATTCTTATGAGAATCTTAGATGCCAACCATGTCACGCTCATCACGTGTTTCACTAAATTCATGAAAACATACAGACATACGTATGAACGAAAAAACTTTTTTGTCCATGCTGTATGCATGGGATGAATGAAAGCAAAAAAGCTGGACACGTAACGCAGTGTTCATCCAGTACAGGCTTGCAGAACATAAGTAAGTTTGAAGAATGTGAGATGTATCAATTCTCAGCCATGCATGCAACAATGAAACCCCCCGTTGTTGCGTTGTTGCCTATTATGACTGTGAATCTGTTCTGGAGCCTGAAACAGAGGGAAAGAATTTAGTTAGCATACACAAGTTGTGCATGTACAGTTTTTCTCTAGTGGGGAAAGAATTGAAAATTGTATGACACAAAGCAGTCGATTCGACTTCAGATCCGCTTGAGGAGATAGAGACACATCTCGTCAATAATATGTTGCTGTATTACAATGATAACACGTCCTAACACCACAAGATTTGAAAAAATATTGCGTGGGAACATTTTCGGAGAGGGAGGTCAAAAAAGAGTGCGCCACCAAAATCATTACATCGATGGGGTCATCGGACTCAAAAAAGAAGTGTTATCTGGCAACTACATTGGGGCTCTGTGCACGAATTGTAACTTCTGAATTACAGAAAAACTCATGTTAAGGCCTTGTATTGCTCATAATGCATCAGACTATGATCTGCACTTCATATTGAATGGATTGAACGGCACTAACTTCTCGAATATCCAGATGTTGCCAAAACATTCTGATAAAATGCTCAGCATCTCCGCCTTCTTGAAAGATGGCACGAGCAAGTACAGTGTCAAGTTTCTCGACTCCTACTCGTTCCTCAACTCAAGTTTAGATAGTCATGCCAAATAATCACAAAGATAGTGGGCATGATATGCCGCTACTGAAATCTCATCTCACAAGTCTCGGCTACAGTTACAAGGTTCTAGAACTCGCTACTCGAAAAGGTAATTTCTGCTACGAAGCCGTCACATCGGAATCTGTGCTGGACCAAACAGATATCCCATCGCAACAAGACTTTTACAGTCAACTTCGAGGCAAAGGAATATTGGACTCTGATTATGCTGAAGTGATTGAAAAGTGTCCGGCAGCCAAGTGCAAGACCCTTCGTGACTACATGTTAACTTATTTGTTGATAGACACACTGCTACTTTCCGAAGTCTTACAAAATTTTAGGGAGACAATGACAAGCGACTACACCCTGAATCCCGTCCATTTTGTTTGCGCTTCTGGCTTTGTAATTCAAGCTGTCCTATACGAAGGCAAGATGAAATTGGAGCTGGTTAAAGATATCGATCTACTCCACTTGATTGTCAGAAATACAAGAGGCGGATTTGTGACGTTGACGAAAGGTCTTACCCAGATGAACAATCCCCGATGAAAAGATTTTAACCCTGAACTACCTGTGTCTTCAGCAGCAATGTGGAACTTTATCAGTCTCTATAGCGGATGCTTGATTAGGCCCCTTATCATTGGCGAAATCCACGAGTTCACACACGAAGAAATTCCAGAATTCGACTTGGTAAACGTGGACTGTTCTGGCGAGTACACGTACATTGTCTGTATCGATACCCGAGTCAGCGACGAAGTTGCACGGAAAACAGACGAGCTGCCACTACTACCGCATCACAAAGAAGTCAGCTTGGACGATGTTACGCTCTACACAAAAAGTCTCTTGGCAATCTCGAAACATCTCAGAAACAGAAAACGAGCAGATCGTTAGCTGGCTGCTAGTTATCGGCCCTGAACTGACTACATCGTGGCCCTGGAATTATTGCAACTACTCCTCAGGCAAGGATTGGAACTCACCAAGGTTCATCGATTTTTTCAAATAAAACAGGAAGCAATCTTCAAATCCTTTACTATGAAAATCATACACAAACGTCAAGAGTCCACGAATTCATTCGGAAAGTCCCTATATAAGCTTTTATCAAATAGTATATACGGGAAGCTTTTAGTCAATCCGCTCAGCAGATGTCTAGCGGAAAAGATCATTCGTACAGTGAACGAGTTCCGAAAACACGCTGTTAACCCCCTCCTGAAAAACTGCTACGTCATCGATCCCGAAACAGTCATCATGATCCTCAAGCAAAAGAATGTCCGTATGGTTCACCCACTCCAAGTTGGATTCTACATGCTTGAGAAAGCTAGAGCAAAAAACTACAGCTTCTTTTATGACACTCTGAAACCCAAATACGGTGACAGCTTCTCGCTCATCTACTGGGACACAGACTCGTTACTGCTCCAGTTCAAAGGTGTGGCCGACATTGAAACAGAGGTGCGTCAAGCTTTTGTGACTGAAAACATGGACTTCTCCAACTACCCCAAAAATCATTCCTTGTACGATGAAACAATGATAGGACAGCTTGGACAACTGAGAAGTGAAACAGCCAACGATTACCTGAGGGAAATCATTTTCTTATAAACAAAGTGTTCATGTATGTTGCTCAAGTCCGACGTCACAAAATCAGCAGCAAAAAAAAATCAATTACCAGACACAAGCCAAAATCAGACATGAACAATACAGAGACATCCACGATTAAAAATTGCCCATGTAAGTTTGAAAATAAGTGGTACTATGTTGACGCGTGCACAACTCTAGCCAATGGGCATCCAGACATTTGAAAAAAATCCATTGAAGTTGAACCTACCGTCTCTAAAAAGAGGAAACGATGTGTCGTAGATGTTGATGTTAACACTAACATGGATTCAACTTGGAAGAGACGTAAGCCTGGAGAAGCCTTATTTTTCGAAAATAATCGGGACGAAAATACCTCCACGTCGTCAGGTTATATTCTGTAAATGAACCTACTATGTAAATATTCCTAAGATTTTGAAGTACATATTCCCAATATGTTGTAACCCTGATACTATGTAACTATGTAATAAATAAATAAAATTAAACTTGAACATATATGTTTCATTGTCCAACTAACTAGAGTATATTTTGATGTCTACAAGCGGTTTGCTGTCAGTATGACGTAGGACCCAGTGCAGGATGTAGGAACCCGAGGACTTTTTCGTTTATGTCTTATTTCTAGGCAGCAGTCAGATGTACCAAAACAACCCATTTTCAAATTTTACTAACAACATTTTTGCCAGGAATACAGTTACAGGGAGAGTGAAGTGTAGGACTTGTTGAAGTATTCTATAATGATTGGTTCAAGTTAAAAAAACACGATGAACGATACAATATTGTTTCAACGTATACTATTTCGATGATTAAGATGAAAGAGTCGGGAATGAAACTGCTTTGTTTGTTCCTAGCGAAAAATATTGCAGGTAATACATTGGAAGAACACATCTCCAAGCCTGAAATCAATGTCAGAAGAAGTCTTGTGCAAAAATGAATCGTTAGAGATGTAGGAAAATTGTTTGAATATGATAGTGAAACACGACGCATTAAGTTCAACGTCTTTATTCTTCATATACATGCCGCAAATCATATATACTGAAGTTATGGTGAAATGTTACTTTGTTGGAGATAGATCGGCTTATTTAATGGGTGGAACGGGTGTAAATATAATGTCGGTGAAGGTCCCGTAAGCGAAAAAATATGTTATATGAACGATGATGTACGCAACATAAACGTTTACTCAGATATCGTTTCACGCGATTTTATGGGCGAAAAGCCAAGATGTCAATGACGTAATTCAAATATTTCTCGATAGGTTGCCTAGAGCATTTCACAAAAAATAACTAGTAACTTGAGGAGGAGAACATGATAGACAGGTTCTGGGTTAGTCTATAAAGTAACACATGTATTCGTAACACTGGCATAACACTCGTAAACACTGTTATACATTCACTGTATAAAAAATCACAGAACAGCATAAACTGCTACGAGAAGCATGTTTGACCGTGACAGTGTAAAACATGCATACAACCGCATCACTTGCTAGATGTTGTGCCTTTTCTCGATCATGAGATGAGGCCCCGCGAGCACCCAACGCTGCAGTCTTGAGCATGACTGGCATTATAACCTATGGGAACAGGAAATAGATAAGATCGTTACGCGAGGTAACACCAAAATTACCGCTAACAATAACAATATTCGTCTACATTACCACGTATCATGACACTGATATTAAAA
>SDVV010031956.1:0-11485 GCA_016164225.1 Gammarus roeselii
CTGATGAAATGAGACTGAAATGAAGTATGGATACTGATGAAATGAGGCTGAAACGAAGTATGGATACTGATGAAATGAGACCGAAACGAAATTTGGATGCGATGAAATGAGACTGAAACGAAGTATGGATGCAGATGAAATGAGACTGAAACGAGGTATGGATACTGATGAAATGAGACTGAAACGAAGTATGGATACTGATGAAATGAGACTGAAACGAAGCATGGATACTGATGAAATGAGACAGAAGCGAAGTATGGATACTGATGAAATGAGACTGAAACGAAGTATGGATACTGATGAAATGAGGCTGAAACGAAGTATGGATACTGATGAAATGAGACCGAAACGAAATTTGGATACTGATGAAATGAGACTGAAACAAAGTATGGATACTGATGAAATGAGACCGAAACGAAGTATGGATACTGATGAAATGAGACAAAAAAGGAGTATGGATACTGATGAAATGGGACTAAGCTGAAGTGTAGATTCTGATGAAATGAGACTGTAATGCAGTATGGATACTGATTAAATGAGACTGAAAGTAAGTATGGATACTGATGAAATGAGACTGAAACGAAGTATGGATACTGATAAAATGGGACTGAAACGAAGTGTATATACTGATGAAATGAGACTGAAACGAAGATTGGATACTGATGAAAGGGGACTGAAACGAAGTGTAGACACTGATGAAACGGGACTGAAACGAATTATGGACACTGATGAAATTTGACTGAAACGAAGATTGGATACTGATGAAAGGGGACTGAAACGAAGTGTAGACACTGATGAAACGGGACTGAAACGAATTATGGACACTGATGAAATTTGACTGAAACGAAGTATGAATACAGATGAAATGAGACGAATGAAATGGGTCAACGAGAAGTCTGGATGTACAAAAGAAATTTAACAATTTTTTTCATCATATTAGGAATCAAATAGAAAGTGAAATTGTCATGTCCCCATACTTGGGCAATGTCTGTGCGTAACGAAGGAGATTTCCGGCAAGTAGACGCTCATCAATAACATCCCTATCACATTTGACATGCGCTGGCCGGAAGGTCGGATAGTATAGTCTAACAAGGTAATTTATAATACGAGAACCTATGAGCAGCAAACAAGCTGATCTGAAGCGAACGGAAATCATTTGGGTGCATACATTAATTAAGATGACGCTCGGCACAGGGACAATTACGTCATGGGTCATGCTTGTGGCGGAAGTGAAATGGATGGAGCAGCAAGGGTTAGTCTGAGAGAGTCAGTGTTGACTCAACCTCGATACTGACTGGTTACATGGCTGTGCCCGCTCCTCTTACACCTGACTCAATTTCCTATTTTCTCTACTTGTTTAGTTGCAAATAAATCAGATATATAATTCCACCCTTGTTTATCTAGAAGTCCTCAGCCTTTAATATCTTCAGATATAACAGAAATAAGATATATAAGAAGTAGGAGAAGCTGATCAGGTACCGGAAGTGGAGAGTGAGGTATGTGTAGGTGTTTACAAGTGTTTACAAGTGTAGGAAGACAACAAAAGGACTATTGGCCCTAACTAGGTTGCCTTTTGATGCAAGAGGGTTAGTTCTGGAGTAGAACCTCTATGAGACCTATTATCACAAACTAGGTTGCCTTTTGATAGCAAGAGGATTAGTTCTGAAGTAGAACGTCTAGGAGAGCTTCTTGTGCCTTTTCTGTTTCTTTATAACGACAGGAAAGGGAACGGTTGAGCTATTTATCATCGATTGATGTAGAACTTATCGAGCCACGACTTAAACGATTCGATTGTTTTGCTGTTTACAACCTCCGCTGGAAGTTTGTTCCATCTTCGACAACTCTATACGTGAAGAAATTGCGCGTGATGTCGAGTGAGAAACGTTTCCCAACAATTTTGTATCCATTGTTCCTAGTCATTTTATTTTTATCTAGAGTGAAAAGGCTCGCTTGGTCAACGTTTTCCTTACCCTTCATAACCTTCCACACTTCTATCATGTCGCTTCTGACTCGACGTTTCTCTAGCGAATAAAGATTGAGTTCACGAAGCCTGTCTTCGTACGATTTATTCCGCAACGAAGGGATGAGTTCGGTAGCTCTACGTTAGACCTTCTCAAGTTTAATATCGTATTTTCTAAGAAATGGAGACTAGAATCAAACGTCATACTCGAGATGCGGTCTAACAAATGCATAAAATAACTTGAGCATACTGTGTTGGTTTTTGTACGAGATAGTGCGGGATATCATACCTAGCATTTTGTTGCCTTTCTTGGCAGCATCGATACATTGCTTGCTGCTTTTTAAGTAGTTACTAATGATGACACCTAAATCTCTCTCTTCGGTGACGGGAATGAGTTTCTTTCCAGACATTGAATATTCGTGTTTGGGGTTATGAGGACTTACGTGCATACGTTTGCATTTGTCTACATTAAATTTCATTAGCCACTTTTCGGACATATCAACAATTTTGTTCAAATCTAGTTGGATTTGCTGACTTTCTTGTTCAGTTTGCACTTTTCCTCCGATCTTAGTATCGTCTGCAAACTTGCGAATGTTTGAGAGTACGTTGCTATCGAGATCGTTAATGAACGTTATAAAGAGAACTGGCCCTAACACGGATCCTTGAGGCACGCCGCTTGTAACATTACCCCACGGGGAGGGAACTCCGTTAAGTACAACTCGCTGCCGTCTGTCCGTAAGCCAGCATTTTATCCAGTTGTTAAGCTCGCCTCGAATACCGATGCTGTGCAATATACTAATTAGGCGCTTGTGGGGGACTTTACCAAAGGCCTTTTGAAAGGCAAGGTAAATGATATCGATTTGAGATTTTGTGTCGTGGATTTCAATTATATTTCTGAAAAAGAGTAGCAGACTCGTAAGACAGGAACGATTGTATTTAAAGCCATACTGGGAGTCGCCAATCAATTTGTTTGATTCTAAAAATTCTGTAATTTTATCCGTTATCAAACTTTCCATCAACTTGCCAATGACTGAGGAGAGACTAATTCGACGGAAGTAGCCGGGACACTTTTCGTCCCCTTTTTTTAAAAATTGGGGTATCATTGGCCTCTTTCCATTCAGAGGGCAGGTGCCATTTGTGAGAGATTGGGTGAAAATGTTTGATAAATGTTGATGATGAAAATCATTCACGGTTTACATCCACGACTTCGCAGGTTAGAGGCGCTGTCAAATTATGAAATGTTTGGGGTCAATGAAATACACTTCTTGCAAATCACATTGAATGAGATAGAAGTGCTTTACCTCCTCGTTTACTGTAAACGCTTCGTTGCCTCTGCGAATCAGAGTTCAGGTAATCCGTTGCCTATCAAATGAAAATAATTTCGAAACTATTAAATGCTGAGTTAGGGTACCGCGTCATCCGAACACCTAACCAGTCATCTGAACACCTAACCAGTCATCTGAACACCTAACCAGTCATCTGAACACCTAACCAGTCATCTGAACACCTAATCAGTCATCTGAACACCTTACTAGCACACACATGCACCTACTAGATAGGAAACCCTCAAAATTAGTCAACAATACCCTTCGTTGAGGAACTCAGTCGGACACACATTCCGTCTATTCTTGGACAGTGTAGTTGTGAGGGAGTATGGTAACTCCCATGCAACAGGATGCCCAACCAACAAGGTTGCCGAAACTAGTAAAACTGCCTTTATTGCAGCGTGGCTGCTAGTGCGGCCCAGGGTAACAGTCAGCTCCCGTATCTCAGGCAAGCATGTTCCAGTTTTAACCGTAAGCTCGCATTTCCTGCAAGCCGTCGCACGGGCATCACCCGGGGCAGTGTTTCTCTTCCCTTGCCACTGTTTCCTTCCTCCCTCGAACCCTTCGTTCCATTCCTTCCCTTCATCCCATCCCTCTCTCTCTAACATCTATCCCTTCCTCACATCCCTTCCCTCCAGCCCTTCCCTCCATCCCTTTAATCTATTTTTCCTCCATTGTCCCTACTTTCCTTCCCTCCACCCCTCATACCCATCCGTGCATCTTTCATCCCTCCCAATCCCATCATCCTTCCCTGTATCCTACCCTCCATTCGTAGATCTCCCCATTCCGCAAGATTCCATCCATCTCTTCTCCCCCTACCTCCATTATACCTCCTTTCTTCCTCCACCTTTCCCCATCTTGTTCCATCGTGTGCTCACTCCCCGGTTGGTTAAATACTGTCGAGCACCCGCGCACAATACAGCGTGTTGTTGGACCTTCATTAACTAATTACAAGGTGAGTCGTAATAACAGGTCACATGACCCCCTCCTGCTCTGATAACCGTAGACTGTGCCCAGCTCCTTTCCTCTTGGACGGAAGGAACTTTAATACAAGAAAACTGCGGCCGTCAACAGCAGCTGACGGCAGAGAGACGTCTTGATGGCCGCTGGATTACAGTAATGCCTGGTGACCTGGGGGTTTGCCTTCGTCGGTGCACTAAAACGAGTCCTAACATCCTGACATGTTCGTATGATCGCTTACAATGTGCTGAGGCGACTATTATTGACCATGCTGCACGCTCAAGTAAGGATCGCATGGTAGCCTCACCGCCCACTAGCAAGGCTTTCTTTACGGCGGCAAAACAGTCCTAAATTGCACTGGTATAATGAGTAAACAGTTCTATATTGTACTGTTGTAGTGAGTAAACTGTTCTATATTGCACTGGTGTTATATGTAAACATTTCTATATTGTCCTGGTGAAATGTTTAAACAGTTCTATATTGTACTGTTGTAATGTGTAAACAGTTCTATATTGTACTGGTGTTATGTGTAAACAGTTCTATATTGTCCTAATGAAATGTTTAAACAGTTCTATATTGTACTGTTGTAATGTGTAAACAGTTCTATACTGCACTGGTGTAATGTGTAATCAGTTCTATATTCTACTGGTGTAATGAGTAAACTGTTCTATATTGTACTGGTGTAATGTTTAAACAGTTCTATATTGTACTGGTAAAATGAGTCAACAGTTCTATATTGTACTGGTGTAATGAGTAAACTGTTCTATATTCTACTTGTGTAATGTTTAAACAGTTCTATATTGTACTGGTGTTATGTGTAAACAGTTTTATATTGTACTGGTGTAATGTGTAAGCAGTTCTATATTGTACTGGTGTAATATTTCAGCAGTTCTATATTGTACTGGTGTAATATTTCAACAGTTCTATGTTGTACTGGTGTAATATTTCAACAGTTCTATATTGTAGTGGTGTAATATTTCAACAGTTCTATATTGTACTGATGTAATGAGTAAACAGTTTTATATTGTACTGTTGAAATGTTTCAACAGTTTTATATTGTATAGGTGTAATGTTTCTCATAGAGATGTTTAAACTGACCCGAAATAAGTGGGAATGTTTCCCTTTACTCAGAGTCGTTACATGATACTCTAATGGCTGCATAAGCCGAGCGCCGATGCAGCTCAAAAGGTTGCTTTGTTGTTTAGTGTCCTTACTTCTTAAATCATATGTGGTCGGTGCAGCTAAGGTCCTTCTCACCAATTATAAACCCATCAGAGCCTTGAAGGGCTCTTCAGAGCCCAGAGAGAGCCCTATAGAGCCCAGTGTGGTTCTTTAGAGCCCAGTGGGGTTCTTTAGAGCCCAGAGGGGCTCTTTAGAGCCCAGAGAGGCTCACCATCGATGAATAAAATCGTCAGTTGAAACCCGAAATAATACCCCAAAAAGGCTTATTGCTGTCTAAAGAACGCTTGTCTTTTCAATGCCATCTTTAAAATTGGTTTACAATAAAATTGTAAACAGCGTGGGTTTTCTTCTCGAAAATTGACACCTAACATGTATGTGTTGAAGAGGAAAACTCTTCATTACCCAGGTCATATTTTGATTGCAGGTCGCAGGGAAATCATTATTTGAGTGGTTGGACCTCTATTGTTCATTCAGCTCATAACTTTGAATGACATTCACGAAATATGGACGAACACAGAATCGCAACAATTCGCAGCGATAGTGAATGAACCTTCACTCTCTCGCACCACCGCAGTTTTCAGGGATACCAAAATGATCAGTTGAAGAACTCAAAGTCCTTCAACTGATATTTTTTTTAGCCAAACATAAGGAAGAGCTACAGTGCTAGGGAAATAAAATTGCGTCCTTGACACAGAACACTTGTCCTCGTTTAAAGAGCTACAGTGCCAGGGAAAGAAAGTTGCGTCCTTGACACAGAACACTTGTCCTCGTTTAAAGAGCTACAGTGCCAGGGAAAGAAAGTTGCGTCCTTGACACAGAACACTTGTCCTCGTTTAAAGAGCTACAGTGCCAGGGAAAGAAAGTTGCGTCCTTGACACAGAACACTTGTCCTCGTTTAAAGAGCTACAGTGCCAGGGAAAGAAAGTTGCGTCCTTGACACAGAACACTTGTCCTCGTTTAAAGAGCTACAGTGCCAGGGAAAGAAAGTTGCGTCCTTGACACAGAACACTTGTCCTCGTTTAAAGAGCTACAGTGCCAGGGAAAGAAAGTTGCGTCCTTGACACAGAACACTTGTCCTCGTTTAAAGAGCTACAGTGCCAGGGAAAGAAAGTTGCGTCCTTGACACAGAACACTTGTCCTTGTTTAAAGAGTTACTGTGCCAGGGAAAGAAAATGGCGTCCCTGACACAGAACACGTCTCTTCGTTTAAGGAACAACAGTGCCAGGTGAAAAAAGTTGCGTCCTTGGCACAGAATACTTCTTTTCGTTTAAAGAGCTACAGTGGCAGTGGGAAGAAAGTTGCGTCCTTGACACAGAACACTTCTCTTCATTTAAAGAGCTACAGTGACAAGTGGGAGAAAGTTGCGTCCATGACATAGAACACTTCTCTTCGATTAAAGAGCTACAGTTACAGGGTGAAGAGGTACAGTACCCGCAAAGAAAGAAGATAACAAACCAAACCAAAATCCACACCGCATAAAGTAGTAAACAGTACCTGCAAAAACAACAGATATAAATTGATAGAAATACCGTGTTAGTCTCAGATATTTTATACGTTTTTCTAGTTGCATAGAAACGCTAGTTTCTAGCGCTGGCAGTATTTGGCAAGACATTAAATACAGACAGTCAGAGAGATAACATCTGATGAAGACATCAGTCGAGGGAACAGAAGGTGACAGTATCTCCTCTAGGGGCCGTCAACGCCCCTTCATCCGCAGCTCGTGCTCTACGAAATGCATTTGCCAACTTAGACTCCTCCGCCACAAGGACTCCATTGATAGTCAAAAGTGGCAGAACATTGGACTCACTCAAGTACATAAATTGAGCATCACCATTAGGGGCGATTCACGTACCGGTGACCGAGTGAAGATGAGGGGTCGAACTCGGTAGGGAAGAAGAGGAATAATTGGTGCAAACACATGCCCCGTCGTGAGTGGCTTACGATCCTGCGAGGGTGTTAGTGTGTGTTGTTATAGAGGGTGTGAAGAGCTCCCACTTGCGCACTAGACAGGCCCTGGCTGCGCACTCCTTGTCTCGTAGGATCCCTAGAGTCATGGAGGATAAGTAGCTGTCCTTTACTCGAGATTCGGGATCATTGGTGGACGACATTAGGTCTGAGTAGGACTTCGAGTCGAGTGATAATGGTGAAGGGATGCTGCACTGTTGAAGTGAGACTTGATGAGTCCTTCACTTGAATAAAAACGCTGGCTGCTGCAGGACTCGGTTCGAATTCAGCGCACTCTGCGTGATGGAAGAGTCGGCTGTCGTGCTCGACACGAATCACACTGTGAAACAATTGCGGTTCAGTAGTGCTTTTTGGTTAGTAGTTTCTTATGGAAAGTGAGTCAACTAAACGTAGTAAACACTTTTCTTTGCATATCCAACATTTTATTTCTAAATAAAATACATTTGTCATATCAGGGATGATAAAATCATTCTGTCATGACAACATTATCGTTTTGTTGAGATTTTGTCGTCACAGCAAAAGACATTTGTAATTTTAGGGCTAAAATAAATGGGTTGCAGCAAAAATATAGTTATATTAAAATCGTTTTGCTGTCACAACAAAATCCATCTTACGAGTGTCTCGTCCGAAGTGCGGCCGACCATGGGTTAAACAAATTACCTCGTGAAATTTACTTCTTGTTAAATGTAAAGAATAAATAGGGACAACTTATCTGCGGATTTGAACACAATTGATGATAAGAGGCATCTATGGAATCCTATTAATGATAGGATGCATATATGGAGTCATTTTGATGATATTAGGCATCTATGAAGTCATATTAATGATAAGATGCATCCATGGAGTCCTTTTGATGATATGAGGCATCTATGAAGTCCTATTAATGATATGATGAATCTATGGAGTTATTTTGATGAAATGAGGCATCTATGGAGTCCTATTAATGATAGGATGCATCTATGAAGTCCTTTTGATGATAGGAGGCATCTATGGAGTCCTTTCGATTTGAAAAAAACTTCTTGTACCTTTCTTAATGATTCAATGTCAGTTTTATCTCTCTCGATCACAGCGCCTCAATGAACCCTGACGTGCGGGAATAACACTTAATTCTGGTCAGCGGATTTCCATCATCGAAACTGTTGATGTTGGCTAATGGGCCTTCGCATACCCAGGCTACGATTATTGAGTTATGAAGGCCTGTTATGTTGTCAATGAATGCCGTCACATCCGAAGAAAATAATGTTGATAGTGAAATTAATGATTTCTAATTGGATATTGAAGCAGAGTAACTATATTGTATTATGTAATCCATATAAGTACCTAATCCTAATCAATTACCATCAAGCACATTTTAAATTGCGTATTTAAATGCATTTCTTATGACCATTGTTTTAAGGATAAATAACAATATTTGGAAGATTGTATCCGACGTCTGGCAGACGCTAGGTACTGTATCCGACGTCTGGCCGACGCTAGGTACTGTATCCAACGTCTGACCGACGCTAGGTACTGTTTCCGACGTCTGGCCGACGCTAGGTACAGAATCCGACGTCTGGCCGACGCTAGGTACTGTATCCGACGTCTGGCCGACGCTAGGTACTGTATCCGACGTCTGGCTGACGATAGGTACTGTATCCGATCTCAGGCCGACAATAGGTACTGTATGCGATGTCTGGCCGACGATAGGTACTGTATCCGATGTCTTGGCGACAATAGGTACTGTATCCGATCTCAGACCGACGATAGGTACTATATCCGATTTCTGGCTGACAATAGGTACTGTATTCGATGTCTGGCCAACGATAGGTACTGTATCCGATGTCTGCCGACGCTAGGTACTGTATCCGATGTCTGCCGACGCTAGGTACTGTATCCGATGTCTGGCCGACGATGGGTGCTGTATCCGATGTCTGGCCGACGCTAGGTACTGTATCCGATGTCTGGCCGACGCTAGGTACTGTATCCGATGTCTGGCCGACGCTAGGTACTGTATCCGATGTATGGCTGACGCTAGGTACTGTATCCGATGTCTGGCCGAAGCTAGGAACTGTATCCGATGTCAGGCCGACGATAGGTACTGTATCCGATGTCTGGCCGACGGAAGGTACTGTATCCGATGTCTGGCCGACGCTAGGTACTGTATCCGATGTCTGGCCGACGCTAGGTACTGTATCCGATGTCTGGCCGACGCTAGGTGCTGTACTCGTGAACAAAATTGCGCGCTTTTACCTCATCATCATTGAAGGAATTTGATGTTTTTTTATTTTAAAAACGATCAGTTTTATTACGCGTGAAGCAGTACAGTACGATAAAGCTTAATTGATACATTTTGTGACCACTAAAAGATTGCGAAATCTTCCGGGACCTGTTAAATGTGACAACAAAGGTCGCGATTATCAAAAAATGGCAAATAGAGCGTGAACAACCGATTGAAATAGGAACTACGCCAGATATTGTTAACCCGTCAAACAAATTTCTTGAATTTAACTTTCAAAGCATTGTCTGAACATGGGTGGAACACAAAATCATAAACAGAATTTAATATTAAAATCCGTAGTGAAACAGTGGAATATCTCCCATCATTAAGGTGACGCAATAGTAGTTCTCTCATCATTAAGGTAACGCAACAGTAGTTCTCTCATTAAGGTATCGCACTAGTAGTTCTATCATCATTGAAGTAACGCAATAGTAGTTCTCTCATCATTAAGGTGACGCAACAGTAGTTCGCTCTCATCATTTTGGTAACGCAATAGTAGTTCTCTCATCATTAAGGTGACGCAATAGTAGTTCTCATCATTTTGGTAACGCAATAGTAGTTCTCTCATCATTAAGGCGACGCAATAGTAGTTCTCTGATCATTTTGGTTACGCAGTAGCAGTATCGCGTTGCTCAAAGCCTCTTTATGTGTAACGCAGTAGTAGTTCGTTTGATGCAGAGGAATGTCATGTCGTTCAAAGCCTCTGCATCATATCAGTTTCATTTGTTTCAGATAAGTCGTCTTCTTGTAAAATAAAGCTTGCTTGCACATATTGGCTTTAAGAATATAGTTAAGCCATGGGCTTAGAACAGTACGTTAACTGAACCTCCCAAAAGATCTTATAACTGTTATAACCAACTGAAGAAAACGGGTAGAGGGCCGTTTGAAAAAAAAATCATTTTTTTGACACAAAAAATATTACAGGTTTCAAATATAACAAGTCTTTATTTATTAGATATTCATTTTCTCAGTTTTTCAAGTCAAATTATTGATACAATTCATGAAATTAGGAAGTGTGTTCTAGAACGAGGCTTATTTTGGTCTTTTAAGACCATCATCTTCTGCATTCTGGTTCCGATTTTAATACAGAAACACTAAAATCCAAACAAGAGGATTATGGGGAACACTTCGTTTGTTTAACGTTTATCATTATTTACCTTATCTTGAGTAACTGACGGTCATCTTGCCTGCTGCTTTTGACAATTGAGTAACTTAATGTTAGCTAACAAGAGGCTACATCTTAAGTTCCCTACCTGAATGTAGGTTAATCCCAACATCCTAGAGTTCTCCGTTACCCACATCTCGCTAGTCTAGGAGGTCTTAACTTACTGTGTTAGGTATCCTCTGGGTGGCGTTGATGGTGGTCCTGCACATTTTTTGTTTTATGGAGGGTAACTCGCAGAGCTACACTTCCAGCCCGCACAGATTTTAGGGGAAACACTGAGCTCAAGCCGGCCCTCTGGCGGTACTGAGCCCAAGCCGGCCCTCTGGCGGTACTGAGCCCAAGCCGGTCTTCTGGCAGTACTGAGCCCAAGCCGGCCCTCTGGCGGTACTTAGCCCAAGCCGGCCCTCTGGCGGTACTGAGCCCAAGACGGCCCTCTGGCGGTACTGAGCCCAAGTTGGCCCTCTGGCGGTACTGAGCCCAAGCCGGCCCTCTGACGGTACTGAGCCCAAGCCGGCCCTCCGGCGGTACTGAGCCCAAGCCGGCCCTCCGGCGGTACTGAGCCCAAGCCGGTCTTCTGGCAGTACTGAGCCCAAGCCGGCCCTCTGGCGGTACTTAACCCAAGACGGCCCTCTGGCGGTACTGAGCCCAAGCCGGCCCTCTGGCGGTACTGA
>SDVV010031957.1:0-11485 GCA_016164225.1 Gammarus roeselii
ACCAGCTTGGTCGAGAAGCAGAGTCTCAAGGAGGAACAAACTTGTCCACAAGAGAATGGACAATTGTCTGAAACAAACTATAATTCTCCTCCACAGTGTCATACAAAAACTCGTAATGCCAGTCAACACCCTCTAAAACCTCTCTCATGCTCCTGTAATCACCACAAGACCACATAACTGATTTCAAACCAGGATCCCCTGCAACATCATTCATCTGAAAGATATACTCCACCAAGACAGGGGCATGGTTACACCCCGGAAGAGGAGGCAAAACTACCACAGAAGACACCCGATCCTCCTCCATAGTCAACACTAGATCAAGAATGCTACCCGAATCAACATAAGTACCTTCCCTCACCCACTGAGTGAGTCCAAGCAGGACAAAACAATTAAGAAACTGGGAATCAACGGGAGGGATATAATTATTAAAAACGTCTGCAGACCAATCCAATGAAGGCAAGTTAAAATCCCCTAGAACAACAACCTCTCTGCCACCACAAAACTCGATCAAGAATTCAATCAGTTTAGCATTCTCCTCAGCTGAGATGGAGGGAGGGCCGTACGCCACCACAATCAAAAGATCATAGTCAAGAAGGGAAATGACAGCAACATAGGGTAAAGTCACCTCAATTGGCATAAACTTCGAATTGTTAGCAACATACAAACAGACTCCATGCTTCTTCACCTCCCCCACCACATCCCCTCTCACCAGCTGAAACCCTGGCAAATCAACAAAGGATGAGAACACCAAAGAAGTCAACCACGGCTCGCACACGCCCACCAACTGCATATCCCACCGCTATATAGCTACTATCATGATTATGAAGCACCGTACGTTTCAACAATTTATCATCAATGAAAAATATATTATTTACAAAAAACTGTGCGGCGAGCTAGGCCTGAATCCTCACACCCCTCATATAGTGTCGACCGGGGTGATTCCCCGCGATCGGCAACACGAGGTGACTTCCTGCACCCCCCTTTTGTTGCCCCTTTTGGGCAATAAGACATCGGAAATTTCACTATTTGACTAGGGGACTTGAAAAAGCAGGTCTTTATAAGTATCAGCTATTTGTTGAAATTTGATAGGCGCACAGAATTCATGAGAAATTGTCGAAGTGAAGGTGTGCTTTTCAGTTCCCTGATAATTTTGATTCGGAAAAATCAATGTTCCACAAATTTTGATGTTGTGGCTAGAGTTTCCATTGGATAAGGGCCAAATTTGGTGTTGATGCACGGAATATGTTGTAGTTTGTTGTGTGAGGATTTTGGGAAGAAACATGAACTTTTGTAGATATATACAAATACACAACCGCAGGGAATAACCCCAGGGTGATTCCCTGCATTTATTTTGTTGATGAATATCTTTGTTTTTTTTCAATGAAAAGTAATTGAATGCAACTCTTTGCACATATAATGACATCTGGAAGTAAATGACCCAGAGTAATGATACCAAAGCTAATTTCGAATGTGTATCTAATTTAAAAATGACCCAATGTTGTTAACACATGGTGATAAGTCCAGGTCTAAGTGGTAATTTATGTTTAACACTCACAAATGATATTTTTTTCTATCATATTTTCCATACCAAGATAACAATACCTTACCTAGCATGCCTTGTATTCATGTTAATTCAATTAGTTTGCTATAGAATTAGGGAAATACATTTTTTACATGTTCTATCTTATTATTAAAAATATATATATTTTTTGTATTATTAGTTTATATACTGATACTTTAGGGTTATAAATAGTTTAGGATGTGGAGAAATTACATCCAGTAATGTTGTTTTGCTATTACAGAAGTAAAAACTTTTCTTGTGGCAAAATTCGGAGAAATAAAATCCTTCAACAGTCTGGTATGACGACAGCAAAAGACAAGCATCAAAACACTCGTCACAGACGTAATATTTTATTTAACATTTTATTTTAAGCAACTGATAGCTATATACTATTTTAGGCATGCTCTTTCGATTGGTTTACTCAAACTTTTAATTCGTGTTTCAATTAATGATTTATGGGGGTGCTGGAAATCACCCCTGATTGGGGGCCATAGCTTGCCACACATTTTTGTGTAAATAACTTTTTTTTGGTTGATGATAGAATATTGAAACTTACGATGCCTCATGGTCATTAGAGTAGCTCTACACACCGTAAATACAAAGTTTTTCAGCCGCATACTTTTTCAGTTATTTTGAAGTATGCAAAAAATGTTGGGAGTCACCCTGGTTGACGCTATCAATAATTGAAACGCAAATTAAAAGTTTAAAACAGCAATAGGAATAGCATGCCTATGTTAGTATATACCAGTTGTTGAAAATAAAATGTTGACCAAAATATTACCTCTGTGACACCCGGGTCTTTTTGATGCTCCTCTTATTCTGCAGTCACACTCAACTGTCGAAGGGATTTTTTTCCAAATTTCACCGCAGGAAACTATTTTTTCTTCAAGAATTGAAAACTAAAATTACTGGAAGTCATTTCTCCACATCTTGAACTAATTATGACCCTAGAGTATTAGTAAATGAGCAAATATTAAAAAAAAAATTTTTTTTAATAATACGATAAAACAAGTAAAAAAATTATTCCTTCAATTCTATAGCAAACTCTTTTGGTCATTTCTTGACTCTTCAGATGGTTACACAGGTGCACTATGACAGTGTTAATTGATTAGGTAATTCTTTGTTTTATTTTTATCTTTGTAGCTTCTGATTACTACCCATGCTCCTTAATTCTAACCCCATTCCCATCTGATCACTTAATATATAGATGACCACCACCACTTGATCTTCATACCCTTGTTTAAGAGTATTGCACTTCCACACCAACTGAATCTCACCCTAATATCAAGCGGACACTTTGTGTCTCACCTGCGTGCACCATGGTTACAACGTCTGCAATGTTGACAAACCTGCAAAATTGGGATTCAATTGCTAAATTATTTTTTATGGTGCAAAATATCTCTGTATGAGAGTTAGCTATGTTGATTTATCAGGATCAATATTCACCTTAATAGCTATCTTCCACAGGTGTTCATACTAAGCAGTTTAACTCTTGTAACTCATGAAATAGCTAGACATCTTGGTATTAAACCATTGTTGGTCCATTTTCCATTTCAAAGCTTATAATGAAGATCATTGTTAAAAAACTGCAAGGTGGAGAGTGCCATATAGATGTAAGTAGCTATCTGGCTAATAGGATTTTTATTACCTAGTTGATTAACTATCTTAAGTGCTATCCAATGACTTCTTTGATTGTAGTTCCATTTGACTAACAATGTTTCCAAACAATTATATATCTAAGTTGCAATATACATTGAAGATTGTTTATGCAGGCTGGATAATTGCACTCAGCTGTTTGAACACATGAAAGAACACTGAGTGTTACATTGTAGGAGAAACATTATTGAGCTGTCACTCATAGGGTGGCCATGTTAGTATTGTGTATTTTTTTTTGGTCTAGTGTCTTGAATAGAACTTTTTCATTTAGGACTTAGTGTGCGCTAATTCCAGTTTTTGTCCATGTGTATTATTGGCTATTGCTACCCTGGTAATACTGGGTTGCACAGCTCTAACCAAGTCCCTGGCTTCTTCTGATCCTGCTTCTTGGTCTGTAGGAGCTCATGGGTGGCTGCTATGGTGAGATACCAACTGAATCTTCCTATTTGTAGTTTGAGACCTCAAATGTTGTCATTGCTCTGTGATCATCACCAGACTCATGCCCTATTTTTTGCACTGATCTTGATTTATTTGCTACTGCACAACAGCCTATGCCATTGTAGATATTGACCTACCTGTTCTTCCTTTTGATAGGGCTTTCCAAACTTTAGCAGACCAATACACATGGACTGCTAAAGTTTGGTATAAATTTTGGTGCTCCATCTGTTGTTAATTTTGTCATGTACACAGGAATTTTCTTTCTGCCAACCAAACAATATTACTCCACCTTCCTTTACTGCAAATAATGACGTTCAATGTTTTCTTTTAAATTTAATTCTGCCTCGATATGATTGAAATCAGTTTCTTATTCTATCTATCATTTAGCCTTGCCATCATCCATAAACTATTCTTCAGACAAATGCCAGAAGACTTGCAAGGCATGTGCAGAGCCTTTTCTCTTCCACTTTGAGTACAAAAATTATTTCTTGCCGAGATGAGTGACAAACTATTAACCTCCATTGACTATGCAGTCTGTGACAACATAGCAACCTAGTTAAGATACAGAACTATTTTGTTGGCTAGATAACTGAATTACCCAACTCCGCCCTTCGTTTCCTTTTTTTCTCAACTAAAATATTACAATTTTTCAGGTTGAAGGAAATCTGCTGGTACAAGATTTGAAACTAAAACTGGAGAAACAGCTTGGAGTTGCAACAAGCTCTCAAACTCTTGTATATTTAGGAAAAACTCTTACTGGTAAGACTAGTTTGTTGCCATCACTAACAAGTTTGTTCTTCTCATTTTACAACTATTAATTTATCATTTAGCTGTTAGCAACCTATTTTTCTGTACTGGCATGTGATGTACATGCACACTAAAAAATTGACCTCACTACCTTGCTTGCTGTGACTACAAGAAAATATGTGCATTTTCTGAGTAGATCACTATTCATAGTGAATCCATGAAAACTGAAAGTAAGCTATAGATAATCCATAAGCTTACAGAAGACACCTGTTCAGTTATTAAAAACACTGATTGAGACTGATTTTACCTTCAGAAATTATGAATGACTGCTGCCTTACTGTGTGTGGGGGTACAAATGCTGCAAGCATTTCAGGCTTGCAATTGCTATTACCATTGCTGGCTTCTGCTATCTGTTGACCTTATTTTATTTCAACATTTCAATAGCTATGCATAGACTGTCTATATAACTTGCTATGAAATTATTACTCTGCAGTGCTAAGGGGCTTTGGAGTGAAATGCTAGCAGTTAAACATGAAAATTTTCAACAATAAAATTGATTTGCTAGTAGCTAGCTAGTAGTTGGCTTTCCATGTTAAAAATGGCTTATCTAACACTACCATGTAGCATTTTCTGCATGTCACATCTTGAAGAGTAAGTGCTGTTAACAGTTGGTAAAGATGACTTTCCATGTGCCGTACCAGTTTCAGTGTATCTTGGGTGTAGTTACCGGGAGCCCCCATGCTCCTGTTTGGTTCTTCACCTGCTGGAAAGAAGCAGCAATCAAACATGCTGCAAGGCAGTATTCCAACCTGCAAGGAATAAGAAGCCAGAAAAATATCACAAGAGGCAAAAAGAGCATTTGCCACTGCACCAGCACACACCCCACTAAAAAAGCAGGGCAGAATCTGAGCAAATGAGAATGTGCATGCCCAAGCATACTGCACATGACCAAAAATAGAACTGCAGAAACCAGCATAAATATACAGAAACTGCAAGTCAAACTGATGATTACTGTAGCAAGCATGAAATTTAAATTGCAGAAATAAGATGAGTTATAATATACTGGAACAAGAGTAACAACAAGGCTAAACATATAAAATAGAATAGCACATGTTAGTATAAGATGACAAAATCACAACAAGCCAGGGAAAATCTGGAAGCTTATCAAATTACCACAAATCAGAAACATGAGCAGCTATCTGTGAGGAAAAAACTAATGGGCAGAGTAAAAAAATATGAATACAAAAAGTTTTTTGGAGGGGCTGGCAAGCAAATCAGATGAACACATTATCCAACAAAACTTAATCACAGATACCTGCATTGGCTGCAATGCAATACTTATAGCAGGATGTGCAGTGGCACATGGTTGGTGATTTTTTGCTTGAAAAAATCTTGATTCTATTGATTTATTTGATTTTCATGTATATATTTTTTTATGATTTTATTTTTTACAATATTAGAGTAGTAATTATAAATAAAGTAATCAGAGGAATATGACTATTATCCATAATATGGAACCTGAAAATAAACTAAGTCTTGTTGTTGCTGTTGTTGTTCTTGTTCAAAAAATTTAAAGTTCATCTTGAAAAGTATTTGACATACAAGACTGAAACTTAGAAAAGCAAAGAAAGAGGAGACAAAATAAATAGACCTTGTGTACATTAATTTTGGCAATTTTTTCTTGCTTTCCCGACCATTTATTCAAACAGGGTCCATTTTGATGTCAATCAATATAGGCCGAATAGTAGAGTTCAGCGGCATTGTATTCCAATCAAAATTTGAATTTTCAATTTCTTGGTGCATTTGTTTAAAAGTGACTAGCTATATACATTGACATTTTTTCACTTCAACCTGCATCTCCTCCCTTGCGTTTCATCCCAGATCAATGAATTTGGTTTAGCTAAGTATAGACCCAGGACCTCAATTCTATGAAGAGTTTTTAAATTTTCTATTTGTTGTTTATGGCAATTTTTCAAAAAGTGCTTCATTTAGTCAATGAATAATACATTTATTACATTACACCTAGCATCACCTGGAGTGACTCCTCCCATTTTCTGATTACTTTGAAATAACTAAAAAAAAAAGTAAGCGGTCAAGAAACTTTCTATAGACGTGTGTATAGCTACTATCATGACCATGAAGCACCATAAGTTTCTACAATTTATCATCAACCAAGAAAAAGTTATTCACAAAAGACAGTGCGGCAAGCTATGGCCCCTAAACAAGGGGGTGATTCCCCTCATGAATGGGGGAATTCCTCGCAACCTCCCCTGTATCAATAATTGAAACGCAAACTAAAAGTTTGAGAGTACCAATAGAAGTAGCATGCCTATATTAATATACATCAGTTGCTTTAAGTATATACATTTTTAATATGTCTAGTTGTTTTGCTGCAGTCATACTAGTCTGTTGATTTTTTTTTTCTATTTCACTGTGTGAAACAAAGTTTTTCATCAGTAATTGCAAGCTAACTTTCTGGAAGTCATTTCTCCGCACCCTGAACTAACTATGACCCTAAAATATTAGTAAACTAGCGAATATAATAAAAAGAACTATCCTTTTAATATTATGATATATCAAGTAAAAAAGTGTTTCTTCAACTCTATAGCAATCTAATTGCATTAACATGAATACAAGGCATGCTAGGTAAGGTATTGTTATCTTGATATGAAAATATGATGAAAAAAATTGTTCCTGGGCGTTAAACATACGTTAACACTTGAACTTAGACTTGACTTGTCACCGTATATTATAAACATCGGGTCATTATAAAATTAATTACGCACTTTGAAATTAGCTGTGGTGTCATTATTTTTGTTCATTCACGTCCAGATGTCATTATAAGTGTGAAGAATTGCATTTTATTACTTCTCAGTAAAGAAAAACAAAGATTTATCAACAAAATAGGGTTGGGGAATTACCCTGATTGTTTTTTCCGCCTGGGGTGATTCCCCCCAGTTGTATATTTGTATATATCTGTAAAAGTTTACATTTATTTCCAAAATCCTTCTTGCACAAGGAGCTACAACATATTCTGAATATTGCCACCATATTTGGCCCTAATCCAATGGAAATTCTAGTCACAGCATCAAAGTTTGCGGAACATTGATTTTTCCTAACTAAAATTATCTGGGACCTGGAAAACACACCTTCACTTAGGCAATTTTTTAAAATCATCAAAATGAATTTCTACAAGGTGCTGATACTTACTAACAAAGACCAGCTCTTTAAAGTCCAGTAGTCAGATTGTGACATATCCGACGTTTTCTTGCCCAAAAAGTGGGTGCGGACAGTCACCTCGTGTTGCCGACCGTTGGGAATCACCCAGGTCGACGCTAATTTATACACTTAGGCTTTCTGATCTCTCATCCTATCACCCTAATGATCTGATGACTGACTAAATAATGAGTAATGATTCATGAAGATAATTAATTAGCTCTGTCAAATTCAGCATTTTTGATTTTTCACAGAATTTTTGTAGAATTTAAAATTTTCTTGAATATTTAATCGAGCACATTCAAGCACCTACATGAAAAATATAATCCTATTGAAACATTTAAGCAACCTGTTGACTTGCAATGCCTTTGTAAGAGCACAGAATTGAAAAAAATCAGTGCACACAACGTAAGAAAAAAAACAATAAATCAACAGCTTTCACAGAAAAAAATCATTGATCTAATCACTTGATTTTTTTTCATCTGATTTAGTCAGTGCCAACCCTTGGCAGTGGATGGAGGAAAAGTGCTGTTTTTGAGTGGAGGCTAGTTGAGGTGTCATGATAGAAAGGATGAAAAGCTGTATGATGTCAATGTGGTTGACCTCTGCAAAGGAACAGTTAAAGTCTGCTACATGGGATTATGGAAGAGTCATAAGGAGTGTGTGGAGCTTGACCCTGGCTGCATTGAGGAAGCCTCTGGTGGGAGGTGGGTACCAGTGGAAGTTGGTGGTGCGTGACCCATGTGGAGATGGTAATACTTCCAGCACAAGTTCAGTTGGGTCAGTGATTCAAGCCCTGGAGGAGTTCAGCTGGCAGGATATTTCTGCCTTTGAGGTGCAGAGAAGAGCAAGTCCGGTGGTTGTCACTCCTTGTGGTGATGCGGTTTCTTCACTACTGCCTATTCCTGATAATACAGTTGCTTCAGAGCTGTGCTGGCTGCCATTGTCTTCAGCTGCACCTCCTGTGGATTCACTGTCCAGGCCTTTGCAGTCAGCTTTGGTAGCTGGTGGCTCTGTTGGCTTGAGTGTGCAAGGTGGTGGGGGGCAGGATGCTGGGCATGCCGTTGGTTTTGTGGGCAGCTGGGCTGCACAGCAGACAATGGTTTAGAGTATAACTTTTGTTTTACTAAGCTGAGGGAACAGCCTGTTTTGTGGTGTCTGTAGAGGAGTTTTCACTCAGAGACCATGTGTGGGTATCAAACACATGGTCTCGGATTATTTAGGTATCAGATTCATCTGGTGCTCTAAGGTATATCTGTAGTCTCTCAGGGTGCGTTTAAGTGTATACGCGTGTATGGGTGCACTACCAAGCTTTCCAAGCCTAGAATTCTTCCAGGCTTGGAGACTTGCACCACAGGCTCCCCGTCATTCACAAAAAATAATTGAAATGACGGGTGAGAGAGAACACTTCAGAAAGAGCCAAACCTCAACCTCCCCAAATTTTTGTGGAGGGATGATTATTCATTTTATAGATCATTAACACCTAATTTTAGTAATTTATTATTTCATAATTCATGAGCTCTATTATTTCTCTTTGCCCTTTAACATGGTGATCAATTTTGGATTAGTTATATAATTATGTATGATTACACGCCCGCAGGGGTCCTAGGTGAACTATGCGGTGTGTTAGTCAGTCTAGTCCAACCTACGGTAGGAAAACATGCGGTCTCCCGGGCGCTTTATAAATGTCCAAGCACAGCTAGGCATTTTGATGGCTAAATATTGAAATAATGTTGATATTGATCTTGGAGAGTGAAAGTCTTTAATGGCACTGTGCGTGGAGGGGACGAGGCAGGTGGAGGCAAGTGGAGAAGGGTAGACTGGCAAGGCAACGTGTTGAGACAGAGAGTCGAGGACCACCAAGGCTGGTTGAGAGTCAGTGACCTGGGAATGACAGGTCCTTGGGGGACTCAAGGGACCTGGGGGTTTCGGGAACCCAGGGGACGTGGAAGACCAGGAGGATTTGGCGGGACCCACTTGGGTCTTTTGGGACACCTTTGGGACCAGACCCCCTTGAGAAACTTTGAGATCCGTTTGAGGCCCCTTAGAATCCTGGGACCCCTGCATCCCTCCCCCCACACTGTAAAACCCATACATAGGAAGTGTATATAGCTTCGACCGGGGTGACTTCCCGCAGTCAAAAACGCGCGGTGACTCCCCGCACCCCCCTTTTGGGCACCAAAACGTTGGAAATCACAATATCTGACTTCTTGACTTGAAAGAGCAGGTCTTTGTTAGTAAGTATCAGCTACTTGTAGAAATTCAACGCGCACACAGAATTTATGAAAAATCGCCAAAGTGAAGGTGTGTTTTTCAGGTCCCCGATGATTTTAGTTTGGAAAATTTGACGTTCCGCAAACATCGATGCTGTGGCTAGAGTTTCCATTGCATTAGAGCCAAAATTGGTGGTGATACTCGGAATATGTTGTAGTTTGTTGCATATGAAGGATTTTGGGAAGAAATGTAACCTTTTGTAGATATATACAAATATACAACTGCGGGGAGTCATCCCAGGTAAAGAGAAATTGTGGGTGACTCCCCACACCTATTTTGTTATTAACAATCTTTGTTTTTCTTCAATGAAAAGTAATTAAATGCAATTCTACACACATGTAAAGACATCTGGAAGTAAATGACCCACAATAATGACACCACAGCTAATTTCAGAATGCGTAACTAATTGTATAATGACCCGATGTTTTTAACACATGGTGACAAGTCTAGGCCTAAGTGTTGACTTATGTTCAACACCCAGAAATGATTTTTTCATCATATTTTCATTTCTAGATAACAATACCTTACCTAGCATGACTTGTAATCATGTTAATGCAATAAGTTTGCTATAGAATTGTAGAAATAATTTTTTCAACTGTTATATCGTATTATAAAAAAGATGTACTTTCGTAATATTCCTTAAATTACCAATCCTTTAGGGTCATAATTAGTTCAGGATGCGAAGAAATGACTCCCAGTAAAGTTAGATTGCAATTATTGAAGAAAAACTTTATTTAATGCTGTGAAATCAGAAAAAATAATTGCTTTGACAGTCAAGCATGACTGCAGCAAAAGACAAGCATTAAAAAGACCTGTCAGACATAATATTTTGAGTAAAATTTTATTTTGAGCAACTGATATATACTAATATAAACATGCTCTATCTATTGGTACTCTCAAACTTTTAATTTGCATTTCAATTAGGCACAACCTGCTCTCACAGGCCCTTAGGCTGAAGAGCTTGAATGGTTTTAGAAGTCTTTACATTCAGAAAGACCTAACCTACAGGCAAAGAGGAGAGTTGCTGACTCGGAGGCGTGCTCTCAAGGCATCAGAGGGTGACGGAGAGGAGAGAAGTGAATTATTGGGGGCTGCTGTGGGACATGGGGCTGATCCCGGTGCTGGTTGGGGTTTGCCTGTTGTTGTTTCCGGGTTTTCCTCTGGTTGTGCACTGGCTGGTGATGATCGAGGCGGTGACGGTCGCGCTGGGGCGACTGCGGTGGTGAGTCGTGGTGCTAGGGGCGGTGCGCGTGGGCGTGGCGGTGCTGGTGACCGCGGAGGTGCTGATAGCCGGGGAGGTGTTGGTGGCGGCCGGGGGGATGCTGGCGGCCGGAAGGATGCTGGCGGCCGGGGTGTAGCTGGCGGCCGCGGTGGTGCTGGCGGTCGCGGTGATGCCGGAGTGCGCGGTGCGGCCGGCGACCGGGGTAGGCTTGGGAGCCGTGGTGATGGTGCTGGGGGTGGTCGTGGAGCTTTGAATGGTACCCATGGCATCCCAGGGGGCCGCAGAGGCAGTGCTTTAAACTAGCTAGTCGGTCTTTGCAGATGGATTTCTCCTGTCTGAGGTTGTGCTGTGTCAATTTGAATTCTCTGATG
>SDVV010031958.1:0-11485 GCA_016164225.1 Gammarus roeselii
CATTAAAGTTTATATTGAAAATTGTCTATCTGTGAATATATCCTTCACTTCTATGTCGAAGTGTGTGTATCTCAGCAAGCCGAGTAGCGCCGCCAACTTCATCTTTTCAAGTCTTCTAAATGCAGCCCTTAATTTGCAATGCGTGTAGAATCCAGCTATTCTATAGGTATATGCACACACATATGTATATATAATTATATATTATATGAGTGTGCATATATTAAGCAATGGCAGGATTTTGCGTGCACTGCAAATTAAGGGCTTATATTTTGCTCAAGCTCCAGTGGTGGCCACTGGCGTAGCACGGTAGTGCACGAGCGGATCATGGTAGTGGATGCGCGGACCTTGGGCGTGCATGAGAGTATTTCACTACCGTACACTGGTGAATCACCAGCGATCATGCTCGAGAATAGTATAGATAAATGGTGCATTCCACCAAATATTCACCGGTGTGACACTGGTGATCCGACACTGGCTACTACCGTGTCCCGAAGAACAACTACCATGCTCCTCCAATAATTTTCAATTGGGTAGAATAGCCCAAAGTCTCCCTCCATATCTCATCATGCCGATGATAAATTGGGCTAATTCCGCCCTACTTTCACCGTGTTTCAGGCCAACGCCGTGCACTGTTTGGATCTGGGCTGCGCTATTGGAACATAAGTTATTCTCGGATGCGCCTAGCCACCGGTTCGGCAAGAGTTTTTATATCTGCCTTTACGGAAGCCACTTAACCACCCTTTGGAGAACGGCCTCAACCCCCTGGTAGCTGACCGGTGCGAGATCCAGCTCATCACCTTCTGGTCGAAGGGGATGACCTTCGTGCCCACTTGGTCGGTCTGCTTGTTGCCGTTTAGACTGAGATCGCCAGACAACCTCCATTACATAAGCCTTTACGTTAGTTTTGGGTGGGGTATTTACGCTGGAATTAGTTTGCCCAGGAAGTGTTTACCACGGAAAATATTTCACGGATCTATTTTCGTTAAAAACGGTTTCCGCTCGAAAGTATTTACGAAGGAAAGATGTTCAATCGAAAACCTGTGACCTGGAAATAAGATTGACCATGCTATTCATTTGCCAGAAACGTTTTTGCTTATCAAAGTTGATAGCATCGAATTATTCAGAACAGGACGATCGAATCGTCTATTATATGTTTTGTTTTGGCCAGAATCAATTTCTATCAGAATTCATTTTGCACCGGAAGTGTTTACTGCGAAAATGTACAGGACGGAAATTGTCATCCATGTTAGAAGCCGAGTCTCAGCCTACCAATTTTTCATCGGTGAACCGCCCACCGCAATGAACTCAATATGAGACCGCTGGTCCCGATGGGCATGCTATCAAATTCATTGGAGAGAGCGACTATGTGTCATAGTTCCTTTCTCCCGCTCCCGAGAACGCTTTTTAAGATCGATATGTATGAGGCAATGTGCAACTGAACTCGCTCTGCCTAGCACTGGTCTCCTACTGGCCGTTATTTTACGTATACACAAAATGACACTTAGACAAGCTGCTTCACGCGAGAAGGGATCTATGTGACATAGTTCCTTGCTCCAACTCTGTGAGACCGCAGGTGTTTCATCATTTTTCGATCAATGGTTCTGTACCTGCTCTTTGCTACTGCATCTGCCCTATGCTACTGTACCTGCAATATGCTACTGTTCCTGTTCAAGGCTGCTGTACTTGCTCTATGCTATTGTATCTGCTCTATGCTAGTGAACCTGATATATGTTACGGTTTCTGCTCTATGCTAGAGTACCCGCTCTATGCTACTGTGCCTACTATATGCTACTGTACCTGCTCTATCAACTGAACCTGCTTTATGCTACTGTACCTGCTTTATCCTACTGTAACTGCTCAAGGCTACTGTACCTGCTCTATGCTACTGTATCTGCTCTATTCTAGTGTACCTTCTTTATGTGACTGTATCTGATCTATGCTAGTGTACCTGCTCTATGCTGCTGCCTGCTCTATGCGACTGTACCTGCTCTATGCTACTGTACCTGCTCTATGTTACTGTACCTGACTTATACTACTGTATCTGCTCTATGCAAGAGTACCTTATATATGCAACTGTATCTGCTCTATGCTAGTGTACCTGCTCTATGATACTGTATATGCTCTATTCTAGTGTACCTTCTTTATGTGACTGTATCTGATCTATGCTAGTGTACCTGCTCTATGCTACTGCCTCCTATATGCCACTGTACCTGCTCAAGCAACTGAACCTGCTCTATGCTACTGTACCTGCTCTATGCTACTGTACCTGGTCTGTGCTACTGTATCTGCTCTATGCCACTGTGCCTGGTCTATGCTACTGAGCCTGCTCTACGCTACTGTAACTGCTCTAATTACTGTACCCGCTGTATGCTACTGTATCTGATAAAAGCTTCTGTACCTGTTCAATAATACTGTACCTGCTTTACAATACTGTCCCTGTTCTAACTACTGTTCCTGCTCTATGCTGTTCTACCTGCTATATGCTACTGTGCTTGCTCGACGCAACTGCACCTGCTCTAACAACGAACTGTACCTGCTCTATGTTACTGTTCCCGCTCCAGCTACTGTTCCTGCGCTATGGTTTTGAACGAAAAGTGTTCAGGACGAAAAATATCTGCGCTGAAACAAATTGTACCTTCAGCGACCGCTTTGCGGCCACCGTCTGATCCCATCGGGACCAGCGGTCTCATATTGAGTTCATTGCGGTGGGCGGTTCACCGATGAAAAATTGGTAGGCTGAGACTCGGCTTCTAACATGGATGACAATTTCCGTCCTGGACATTTTCGCAGTAAAAACTTCCGGTGCAAAATAAATTCTGATAAAAATTGATACTGGCAAAAACAAAACATATAATAGACGATTCGATCGTAAGCACTTCCAACGGAAACAACTCCGACGTAAATAGTTTCTGTTCTGAATAATTCGATGCTATCAACTTTTATAAGCAAAAACGTTTTCGGCAAATTAATGGCATGGTCAATCTTCTTTCCAGGCTACTTGTTTTCGATTGAACATCTTTCCTTCGTAAATACTTTCGAGCGGAAATCGTTTTTGACGAAAATAGATTCGTGAAATCTTATCCTTGGTAAACACTTCCTGGGCCAACTAATTCCAGCGTAAATACCCCGCCCAAAACTAACGTAAGGGCTTATGTAATGGAAGTCGTCTGGCGATCGCAGTCTAAACGGCAACAAGCAGACCGACCAAGTAGGCACGCATGTCAACTCCTTCGACCAGAAGGTGATGAGCTGGATCTTGCAACGGCCAGCTACCAGGGGGTTAAGGCCGTTCTCCAAAGGGTGGTTAAGTGGGTTCGGTAAAGGCAGATATAAAAACTCTTGCCGAACCGGTGGCTAGGCGCATCCGAGAATAACTTATGTTCTAATAGCGCAGCCCAGATCCAAACAGTGCAATGCGTTGGCCTCAAACACGGTGAAAGTAGGGCAGAATTAGCCCAATTTATCATCGGCATGTTGAGCGGTGCTGTCCCCCACCTGGTGCCTGTGCAAGGTACATGGTGACAATTACACCAATGGGAGGATATCAATTATTATTAGTGGAATGGTTTGTTGTACAACCAGTTTCTTTAGATCTTCCCTATGCAAATATTATTATTTGTGCTGCTCAATAATAGGAAGTTATTCCAGTTCTCCCCAAGCCTCCCCACTCGCTAGCAATGCCCATTGTCTATTCACAGCGGGCGGTAGTCTTAGGTGTGTTTTTTGTGGACCTATTCTGACGAGTGGTCAACGACAACATCGACGTCGGCAACCACATTGCGGCAGTCGTACGTATTCTGCATTTTTTTTTCTTTCTTGGAACACACTTATGTTACTCGAGAATGCTGTGATATTATTATTTACGAATTTTTGTTCTATGCGTCACCTGGGACTAGCCGTTATCTCAAAACAAGAGACAATAACATCTTTTTTATACTGAACACCAGATCCCAGTAACTCCTCACATTCTTGTTTGTGATAATAGTTTCGTATGAAACAATAGTAGAGAACATGCAAACTATTTTAAAGATGTCAGAAGCAGCCGTGACAGCGGGCTTCTTTGACTCTCAAACAGCTGGATCAGGACACTTAAAGCTGCGAGCTCCACGATATGACCGGGCTCCGGCAGCTCTCCTCTCCCCCGGCACTGGTATATGACGAGCATTCAAAGGCGACGGCAGCCTATTGCACACTCAGGAGCGTGATCGATACAACAAATTAGGGAGATATCAGGAGTGACAGTTGATATGTTGATAAGATTAGGGCCATAATGGCCTTTAGGAAAACAGGCGCTCAGAATGCCCAGCGTGACTGATCCAACCAATTATGGAGTTTTGAAAAGTGCCTGTTAACATCTTGATTAGATTAGGGACTTTTTAGCCTAAAGAACATCAGTCGCTCAGGATCAAGAAAGGGGACCACACAAACAATTCGGTAGCTTCTAGATGGTACATTTGCAATTTTTCTTAGATTAATGTATTAATTGCCTATAGGGGTTCAAGCGCAAGGGCTTACATTCAGTCGACTGTCAGCTCAATGAAGGACGCTGTGAACCAACCAACCATTTTTATATTATCGAATGACCTAAGACCGAAATGAAGACCGTATGGCATATTTTCTATCACTATTTGGCGGACCTCTCCGTGGAAATCCATCTGACCAGGTATATTGCCTCCACCGTTTTCGTTCAGATGTATTCCTATAAGAAAAATGGAAGTTAGCAAATCATTTACCGTTTATTTTAAATCACCCCATCACGAGAGCGTTACGGGTTCATTTACGATGTTTCCCTAACGGAGGCACCTCCATTTATTTCATTTCTCCACAAATGTTGCTACCTTCGCTTTTATCCGATCCAACCATTTTATCTCAAAGTCATTTCGAAGAGAGCGATAGTAAATTTCGAAAAAAATGCGCTCGATTGGATTACTGACGCTATTAATTGTATTATGGTGCTTACTCTATGGTCAGCGTTACTAGCACAACATATCCTCTCATGAGATATCGTTTTTTATCATAATAAAAAAAAACTTTAAAGATCAAACTATTAATTGAAAAAGGGGAATAAAGCGAGCGTTATGCAGGATCGCTTCTCAAGATGGTCTAAACAGACGGCGATCATCAATCCAAGTGGAGATAAGTCTATTCATATAACTTGTGTCGATTGCACGGTGGAGCAAGAAGGGTCATCATGTAGATATCCTTTCACCCTTTTACGTACATAGTGTTTCACACGATAGGTAATCGCGATAGACTCACTATATTCTTGAACGTGATACGATTCTTCAAAATAGAGGGTGACCGACGGTAAGGTGCACCTCAAACTTTCAAACACTCACGCTCAAACTAATTTAGCGCCTTTACGCTAATGTGTCCCCCGGGGAGATCCCGCAGCACGCACTTTGAGTCAGTCGTGCGGTCTGAGGTCAATGTCAGCGTCAGGGCTTCACTGTAACTGGCTTACCCTGCTTTGTCATAATCATGACCCCTCCACTCACACCCTCCTCGTATCTCAACGAGACGCCACAAGCGGAAAAGTACATCAGGGTAGCATCAAAATTCATCGATTCACAACCATTCTCCATTCACACCTATTCATTGGAAGCTTACTCGCTACCTCCACATCTGTCTTTCCTTCCTAACGGCTGCTTCACGCCATCCATTCCCCCAAACTTCGGTCCACCATTAGCCCAGCGTTCATGTTCTTCCGCTTTCATCACCCTTTTCACAAATACCCCATCGCTTGTCCTCACCATGGGCCCGAACCATCTCAGAGCACCTGAGTCTACTCTGTCCCCGATCTTCTTCACCATCCCTGTTTTTATTCGAAAAACGTCGGTACTTGTCCTGTCTATCAGGGTCACTCTAGATAGGCCCCTCATACATTTCATCTCAACAATATTAAACCTTCATCTCTCATCTCGCCATCAAGTCTCAGCTCCGTAGGTCATTTACCCCTTCACACAACCTTCTCTTAGCTTCCATCTGCAACGTTGCACAGCTCATTACCCATTTCAGTGCTCACAACAATATACACCTTTCCTTTACTCGCGACTTCACCTCAGTTTTCATTCGATCAGTTTCTCCACATGAGAGCCCAGGTACTTGAAACGATGAAATTCCTCTGTAACACCATACATAGAAGGACATTAATTCTGCTCGCATCGACATTTCTCGAACAACTCATTATTTTACTCCCACCCACGTTAACTGGCAGCTTCCTCCTCTCACACACTCTACCAATCTCCGACAATAGCTTGCACATATGTTCCTCCGAATCCCCCACCAGTGCCAAATCATCCGTAAGCAGTAACTGGTTCACCTGCCAACTCCGCCCATTGGCTCCTAACAGCTCTAAGCAACGACCCAATTCACTCGCGCACACTTACCTTGCCACTCCTATCATGTAGAAATTGATCAGCCAGGGAAATATAACGCAGCCCTGTCTCAGTTCCATTTTCACTGAGAACCAAGCAGTCTACTCGCTATCCACTCTGACATGCTTTGCTGACAACATGGAAACAATGAACCGCTTTCATCACATTTTTGTCCACTCCATACGAACACTACACCAGTCATACCGTGTCCCTGTTGACCCGGCCGTACGACTTGTCCATTCCCATGCAGGCCCCAAACAAATCCTTTTCATTCGCAGGGTACTTTCCATAGACATGTCTCTCATCAAGTATCTGATCGGCACAATCTCTAGCGCTTCTAAAGTAACACTGTCCCTCGTTAACTGCACCATCCGTACTGTTTCATTTCCACTAGATTAGCACTGTCCCGTACAGCGGCACGAAACACAGAATTAGTAGCCTTACCAGCGATTCGATTGCCGTTACACCACTCCCCTTCAGGCACTCAGTCCCAACGCCGTCCACACCAGGGCTTTTCCCTGCTCTAATTATTTTTACCGCCTCCTGCACCCCATCCTTAGCTATTCCCCAAACAAGTCTCTCTCCCATAATCCGGCTTCCGTGCGCGACCTATCACAGCAACAATGTCACAGCCTCTATCATCATCAGCTTACTTAAACTTATCAAAATATTTGGTCCACGTCATCTGTACATCACCACTTCCCAAAAACGACCGGATGTTTTCCTCTTGAACCCCCTTCTTTTTTCCGGTCTCATTCTATCTTGGTTATCTTCCCCTCTTGCCGAAACATTTAATCTGTTTTATTTGAAATTCGTAGGACACTACCGACACTACCGGACACTTCCGACCTCGCACGCAACTCCTCATCAATAGCTCTTCTCTTCTGCGGCACCGCCGGTTTGATCTTTTCGATCCACCACTCGCAGCCCGTCCTTCTGCAACGGCCCACATTGCGCATCATATATTTTTTTCACCCATGTCAACAATGCATCTCTGAACGACTCCCATTCTTCTTCAACGCTTCTCAGGTTCTGCCCTCTCACGCTGTTACGTTCCCCCTAAACGTCCTCTGGAATTCATCAGCTCTGCTTTTCTTATTCCGTTTTCTCACCTCCAATACCACCCTTCCTCCTCCCACTCTTATACTCCTTTACCAACTCTGTTCCCCTCTTGATTTTCCTTCCACCATTAGATGGCCTGACATTCACCTCTCTCCCTCACGACACCCGCATATCCAACAGCCTCCTCTTCACCTTCCTCGAAATCAACAGAAAATTCACGAGCCCTTAATCCACCACTGCACCATGGGCCATCCATACCCGTGGTTATCTTTCCGCTTGAACAAGCTGCTTCCAACCATCATATCCTGCTCTATGCACCAACCTATTAGGTTCGCTCTAATGTCATTACCTTCTCACAACGTTCTCGACCACTGCATCACCAACTTCGTATTTTGGTTACTCAGTACAACCACGTTGCATTTGACCCCAAAAACTCTCAATCCAGTGACTCAGGTTTCACTTAGCGCCCTCACATTTATCTTCTTCCTCACAAAAATCTCACTCTCTCGACTTTGCTTCATTCGTACCAGGACCAAGCACATTCAGCAACCCTATAATGGAGTTCAGAGAGAAATGAGTCTCTCATCTCCACGCTCGTCTTACCGTCTTTGGGCGCGGAGTTTACAGAGAAAGGAATCCCCGGAGCTTTCCATCTACCCTACAAGTCGCCTTCTACGACACGCAAGGAGAGACGGTAGCTAGATTCCAATTTCCCCGCCACGGGATTTCCCTATTAGTCGCCTCTTACGATACGTAAAGCGTTACAGTGGCAGGATTCAAATCCCCTGTCACTGGAGTTTGGTTTTGGCCATGTTAATCTATAAATTGGAGTGTAGAAGAAATTCTTGTCAGAGGATTTTACGAGTGAGCTTTTCAGATTTTGGGTATTTGCCGATAATTGTATGATTTTTTTTATGATTAATATTTTGCATTAAAAACATTTCAGGAATTCATGTTTTTCAAGACTGATTCGCCAATTGTTACTGGGTAGTAAACGAATAACATAGCTGTAAAATAAGGAATGACTACACTGATGGTGTTTGATTAGGAATCTTTGAATATCGAATGAAACAACGATCACTTTTGAGAAACGACTTTACCATACCATGCAAAATGGACCAGAGACTGAATCTATAAACTTCAAATAAACTTCGAAAATGTCATGTGAACATTCATATCTCTCCTTCTGTCAAATGCGCGATAAAACCACTCAAGCCTTAATAAGGTTCTTAATAATTGAATGCCAACCTATTTTTTCGGAACTAGTTATCGTGAAAAATTGTCAAGTGTGGCTCCTGAAATTAGCCTTTACATATTGCCAAAGCCATAGGTAAGACGACATTAGCAGCCAGCCGATCAGTCCAGATACTGATATTGAAGAGGATATGTCGCATGTGTCGATGCTTGAACTTAAAACATTCATTGCATAGTTTAGGGGATAAGTCTGGCGATTGTTATTACGATGACAAGCGGCCTCACATCAGCGGAATGCGTATGAATCAACAACAATCAGGTCCGTCTTGGTTTACGTCGTGCGGCTTCCTCACCCTGACTATCGGGACTCAATTATCATGACTATCAGGATCCGAAGTGCAACTTCTGAGTATGCTTGATCCATTAGCCAAATCTAAAACTGGTAACTTGATTTGAGGTTGCATCAATCTTCTTCTGTCATATAGAACTACCGTTTTTAATTATTGCCGAGCCGAGATGTTGGAACCTAACCCACAGTTCGAAACTGCCTAGGATACATAAATGATTATTTCAATCCGTCCATTCTAATGTGATTATTCCATTATCAAACTGATGAGCCATCACAAAGCAAAAGTATCTTGATTTTAAATTATTCGTCCCAACTCCTCCGTCGCACAAGTTACTAAATGTGTTCCAGAAATGCTGTCGACTTCTAATGTGAAGAATTTTTTTATTATCATTATTCGTAAACAGATGGAGACTTTCGTAAAACTTGGTGAACAGCTAACTGTTCCCCTCATTCTAATTTGCAACATCGAAGGGAGAAATTACCGGTTCCAGTCGTTCAAAAAGTTATTATAGTTTATGTTCACTAAGAAATACACAACAAATAATCTGGACCGCTAGCAGGGAAAATAAACAAGAGGGTAAACCTTTTTGTCGCCGAGGAAATTCAAGAGTTGGCCTAACTGAATTGCAAGATGCTCAACAATATATCTTGACCGAAATGAAAATAGGTTTTACTTAGACGAGGTGCTGACGAATTCAATACAAGCAAAATAGCGAGTCATCGACCTATATTTTGGTCACCATTCTACTGTGAAAGTCTGTCAGAAACATCAGAATGAATTCAAACTGTTCCAATGTTCCTAATCTGTATAAAGTATGTTCAATCGGATAACAAATGTCATTGAACATATTAATAAATTTCAATGGAATACTTAACATCTTGACAATTGTGTTTAGTATTTTTCATAAATTATGAAGTAATCTGAAATCGATGGGCTGAAAATGTGTAGAGCGTTACGACCAAGGAGAGATGAGTGAGAGTATCAACTGTTGAGACAAATGTGACAATAGGTGTGACCGCGAGCAGCTGGAGGGTTGTAGGATGACACGATAGTCGTGGAGGAGAGACCATCGAACGAGATTTAATTTGACATTAGAGCCTCTTGGACTTGTGGTCATCTACAATTGAGCACCTAGTCGGATCGTTTCTTGTCAATTCCTCCATCATACATTTATCATTATCATGAACCACATCATGTTTCATTGCCTAATCTTATTCATCATTTAACATTCCACATTCACTACATTTGGACACATCATGTTTTATTCCCCATCATGCATCCTTCTCTTCCCTTGGGCACATCATACATTCTTCTCCAGTATTGCTCTCCACATGCCTCCTCGTCTATTATAAGCACTTGTTTTATAGGCCTCTCATAATTCCTTCAGAAGACCTTTTTGTCTACTATTCGGTCAAACTTTCTTTATTATCTCTAATTGCCTCCGACAAGACTCCTTGTCTACCATCAGGTACATCATGTTCCATCTCCTCTTCACTGCCTCCTCATCTCTCCTTGTATGCTGATGAGCAGCTGCTTACTTCGTGAATCCTTGCCTCCATCATGTCTAATTATCGACCATTGGGCGTATTATGTTTCCATTCCATATCACTATGAGCTCATAAGCATGTCTATTTCCCAATTACTGCCTCCACCACGCCTTCTATCTACCAAATAGCACATCATATTTCCGTCCCTTCACACTGTTTCAAACATGCATCCTTCTCTGCCAATGACCGTAAGATAACAACTCATATCATTGAATTTACCAGATCCTTTTGCTGCCAATGGGCCTATATTCTCTTCCTTTTTATGCCTTTGAAATGCCTTCTTACTTAACGTTGGCACACCATGTTTCCTTCACCATCACCGTTTTCACTTCTTCTCCAATCCTCCGATGGACACAAGTTCACATTATTATTATTATTGAATCCTTCATTTCCTTCGTCTGGAATGGGTTTACAATTCCTAAAAAATTATATACCTTAATATAAGACATAAAACTTCATTATCAAATTCACTATTTGAATTAATGAAACGAGACTCAATTCGAATTTGTAGCAGCACATCTTTATGGGCCGTCGGTTCGTATTTCATGAATCGAAATATTATTTACAATAGTATCATGAGTGTACGTACAGAAAACGTCTATTCTGGGAAAATAATCACGACTACATGGCGTTGGGAAAACCAATCACACAATCAGAGTTGAAAAAGAATGAAATTCTTAGATATAAGACGTGATAATTCATTAGCAGATACACTATTCGAATGAACGAAAACGAGAGTTCAATTTGAATTCGCCGTAGCTCATCTCTAGGGGCCGCCGGTTCGGATATCCTGGAGCGAAATATTATTTAGAATAGTATCATCAATATTCATACAAAAAAACTCGATTTTCAATGATGCATAAAAATATAAATACACCTTAAGAAAGTCATGTGGGTTCACATTCATATAGTGTGATACTCCCTGCCGTAATGCATTCTAAATTCATTTATATAT
>SDVV010031959.1:0-11485 GCA_016164225.1 Gammarus roeselii
ATGTCTGGGGAGTCTGTAATGGCTCCCTCCGCAGGGACGGTTTCTTCGATAATCGTCTGGTGTAGATGAATTATCGTTTCGCCGTCGGGGGTTTCAGTGTTGGTGTCTGAGCTGGTGGTGGTGTCTCTTCCACAGGTGGGTGTGCTACCTTCGCCTGAGCTCGTGGAGACGAAGCTGATGTCGTGCTCAGGTCTGGCCAGTACGGTGTTGTTGGCAGCCCCCACAGAGTTTGTTGGGGGCGCATTGTTTCCAGTTTTTGTGCTGGGGAGGGTCTTAGACACGGTCTCGGTGTCCGAAGAGTCGGTGGATCTGTCAGGGGCGGGAGAGGGTTTTTTCCTCTTCCTCTTCCTCCGTCCGCTACCCTCTGTGTGCTGGTCTGTTGAGGGGGTTGCTCCATCGCTAGGATGTGAGCGTGGGGGGGGGGGGGGCAGGTGTTTGTGGGCCTCCTCGTTTAGCGGGTTGCCCGAGGTCTTTATAGAGCCTCTTGGTCATCAGGTCAGCCAGTTGGCGTGATCCTGCTGCGTTGAGGTGGACTCAATCCTTCATGTAGAGCTCCCTCTTGTTCTCGAAGTCGCTCCAGGGGTCGATGAATCTCACCCCTTCTGTGTTGCACAGTGCCTTCACCCTCCTGTTCAGGGCGTTGGCTTTGCTGTGCGCCTCATTTGAGATTCTGAGGCGAGGGACAAGGCCGATGATGATGCCTTGGGTGCTCTTCTCTCTTACCGTATTAATTAGGGCCTTGGTGTTGGCCATGAAGGGTTCAGTGAAGCCGGTTCGCTTCCTCCGCAGGAAGAGGTCGTTTCCTCCTGCTAATACGATAATCGAGCTGCGTTTGTCAGTGGTCATGCTTGACACTGCCGCTCTGGCTCGAGAGAGGTTCGCCCCTGGGATCGCTTTCGCAATCCGGTTCAGGTGGTTTTGCTTGGTGAAGTAATTTCCAAGTCCTCCCACTAGCGAGTCTCCAACGAGGTTGTTGGTCAGCTCGTTGTGGCTGTTGTGGTTGTTGTTTGGCCCTTTTTTCTTCTGGGCACTGGTTGCTTGGGTATCTGGCTCATCTAGAGCTCTGTACCTGTTTTGGGTTGGCAGGCGCAAATCTGGGTTTGCAGCCGGCTGACCCCTTGATCTGTTAGAGACCAATGTGAAGCCAGTAGTGTTTTTCCAGTTTCTCTTCTGGTTTCCTCGGTCTCTGGGGGCCGGGGTGGCCTTGCTTGGCTCGTGTTTGGTTGAGGTCGGGGGCCTCCTTTTTGCTGTTGGTGGCCTCCGTGTCCTCTGTGTTGGGGTCTGGGGCTTTCTCCGCATGCCGGGTTTCCCCAGTAGTCCCACCGGGTAGGTCCCTGGTGGTTCTGTTTTGCTGGAGTCGCTTTGCGGTTTTGGCTTTGTTGCCGTTTAGCCGCTTCCCCTCCTCTTTGGCTGTTGGGTGCTCCGCCGCTAGTGGTTAGCTTCTGCGGGCTCCCTCGAGCGTGGCTTCTGTCTTCCTCTCTGAGGAAGAAGTCCTCAGCTGTTTCCCTTCTCCTCCGGAGAGGGCCAGCTTGGGACCTGTTTCTGCTGATTGTGTTGTTGTTGAGGCTGTTGTTTTTGAGGCTAATGTCCCTGCGCGGTGTTTGAGGGGCCTCCGCTGCTATGGGAGGGATCCTCTCTACTGCTGGGAGGGGAACCTCCGCTGCTGCTACCACCTGCAGCTTTGTGAGGTCATTCCGCAGGTTCCTTCACCTGCCTCTCTAATTCCTTCAGCTTTGTCTCTGTTGCTGCAGGGTTTTGCTGTGGGGCTCTGGGAGTGCTTTGCAGGATGGCCTTGAAGTTTTCCAGTTCCTGTTTAAGGTTCTGGTTTTCCTCTTTCAGCTTTTCGTTCTGCATTTCACACATGCAGAAGCGGCACGTGCTTCTTGCTCCCAGCTTTGCGTAACATGCCTCTTTGTAGTCCGTGCACCATTTCTGCGTGCCACAAACAAAGCATTGATGCTTTGTTTTGTCTGGGCCGGACTGCTTTCGAGGGGTTGGCGCTTTTGCCTCCACTCTAACTGTTGTTGCTGTAGTTTGAGTGTTCCTGATCCTGAGACTGGATCGTGTGGTTGTGTCTGAGGCATACGAGGTGCTGGTGTCGCTATCCTCTTAAGGCGGTTTCTGTGCCTTTCCTCTCTTGGTTTGCTTCCGATTCTTTTTTCTTTGCTGGCATGTTTATTTTGTTTTGGTTCGCTGAACTTGGTGGACTTTTTTGTCGCTTTTCGTCGTTTACTCGTTTTGTTGTAACCATTTTGTCGTTCAAAAAAGTTTTTTTTGGAGGCCCGGGAGCGGGGGCCTCCTGAAAGGGTCCCCAGGTCTCTCACCGCGTCATCCCTCTGCTTGGGAGTTTTCATCCTAGTTTGCCCCCAGTGACCCAGGTCCATGGACCCTAGCCAGGTCCATGGTTTTCGAGATGAGATGTTTGAGGAGCATGGCTGGAGTAACGCTGAGAGACCGGATCACCAACGACGTGGTTCGAAACAGAACAGGGATGGCGAAGAAGTTGGAGGACAGAGTGGATTCGTGCGTTCTGAGATGGTTCGGGCACATGGAGAGGATGGATGAAGGGAGATTGGTGAAAAGGGTGATGAATGCAGAGGCGAGTGGTCGCAGGCCTAGAGGTAAATCGAAGTTTGGGTGGATGGATGGTGTAAAGCAGGCGTTAGGAAGGGGAGACATGAATGTGGGGGTGACGAGAGAGCGCGCAATGGATAGGCGTGAGTGGAGAATGGTTGTGAATGGTCGATTATGACGCTGCTCTGATGGGCTTTTCCGCCTTTGGCATCCCGTTGTCGGAATGGTCGTGGGGGGGGGGGGGCGCCGGTCATTATGACGCGGCGGGAGTAAACCAGTGAAAACTGTCGGGCCCTGCTGCTGACGACGGATCCTCGGACTGCACTCGTGACCTAGGGTGTATGTTGAGGGGGTACCGTGCGGACCCTTTAGCACAAAAGGGCTAAGTTGTGCGAGTGTGTGAGGTGCGCTTTACCGTCGGCCACTCCCCTTTCTGGGGGATGCGGCCTAGTGTCTGTATCTGTAAAATGAGGAAATTGTTTAGGAAAAACCCTCTTCGTTGGTAAAAAGACTCCAGGCTTTAAAAATCATAGAATACAAGCTTTTGTGGACGAGAACCGTTTTCCGCAGAAGTTAGCTCTTATATAACCCATAGACTGAGCAGATCACCTTTACGCCTCAGTCAAGTAGAGCATACTCCGAAGTCAGCTCTTCTTTAGCCAACGGACTGCAAGGCTGAGCAGACCACCTATTTGCTTCAGTCAACTAAAGCGTACTCTGAAGCCAGCTCTCTTATAGCCCACGAACTGACAGGCTGAGCAGATCACCTTGACGCTTCAGTCAAGACATGCGTACTCAAAAATCAACATTTTTTAATGCCCAAGGCATGATACCTGTACACTTCAGTCAGATATAGATAGCTCTCAGGCCCGCTCGTATCACCTTTACAATAATCTTGGGCTGGCCATCGCTGTCCAACGATGGCTGCAGCTGTTGTTGTAGTTGTTGTTGCTGCTGTTCGTGGTCAGAGTCCGAACGGTCAGGGGAGTTGGCGTTGTAAGAGCCTCGCTTGCGCTGGACGAACGAAAGGGTCACACAGGGTAAAACCAGTTAAGAACACTGAGGGTCAACAGGGTTAGCGGGAATAATAGTTGGAGCGTATTCAACAGTGGAAACCCACGCGGGCATAGCAAAGGAGATTTATCAGGGAATAAATATTATTGATAAACGCACTTTTTACTTCAGATGTTGGGCGAAGCCAAAGGTGATAACGAGCAAAAGGGAGAAGTTAGGTTACTGTAAGATCATCGGTTACCGGCATCTGCTGCTGGAGTGACCTGATACCTCAACTGGTCTACCTACCTGTGCGCTTTCCTCGTTGGCAAGCCACTGGTTATCCGCCTGCATCTGCCGTTGCTGTTCCCGTAGCTTGGTCTCGATCAGTCGTCGTTCCAGCTCAGCTATATCTGCTACAGCTGCAACGCCGCCAGCCTCACAGCCACCCTGCATCATCGCCCAGTCGGGGGCCCCGCCTCCATACGGAGGGAGTGATGACAGTGACAGCGGGGGGTTACTTCCAGCTCGCTGCGGGTAATATTGGAGACAGACGAAGGGTTAAAAATAGACCTAACAGCTCATTGGTCGACATGTATGCATCTCATGAACTCTAGCCTCACTACGGCTTGTTAAATATAATATTGTTATTCACCGCACGACGCTATGTGTTATAAGACCTAAGATAATAAGTCTAATTGTCACTAAATATTCATGAATGTTAATGTAGAATTTAAATGTCGATGACACTTACGCAAAATATAAACTTGAATGAGATTTACCTCAAATGGAGAAAAAGAATGGCAAACCCATTCAGCAGGGGGAGAAAATAATGGAAATGTACATTAACCTTACTTTAAGTGGTAGCTAGTCCTTCAAACATGTAGCGGCAATAATAAACGACAAAGAAAGCACCAATGAAACGCATACAATAAATCAAGATAACGTGAGAGGCACAGACAATATTTCATATGAGAAATGAAGGAACAAAAACAAGAATTTGTTGGATAAGGAGAGGAAGGAGCACCACTGAACTTCAGTGAGGACATGCTGACAAGGGTGAGTTGCTGCCGATCAAACTAACACATACATGAACAAGCTAATGCTACTTCATGTCTAAGCATTGCAGGGAAGAGGCAAAAAATAGTGCTCAGGGACAAGGAAACTCATTGAATCTGTTTATTATAAAGATAAGGTCGAGAAATTTGTCTAATCAAGAAGAAGTAGTAGTAGTAGTTGCTTCCTTTTTTCACCGGAGTACCAACGCGAGGTTAATGCAGACTCTCCCGTAGGGCGGCTGTGTCTAATCAAAAGGAAGAATGCGTCACAATGTTGAGAGAAACTCATTGAATCGTTTATTATAAAGATAAGGTCGAGAAATGTGTCCTAAACAATAGGAAGATGGCGTCTGGAATGTTTATCATGTGTAATGTCTAAACGATTAAACAGAAAACATTCCTCAGTTTGACCTATTGTGATTCAAATTGTGCAATGATATTAGTCGAATATTCACAGAGGCCAACATTAGGAACAATCCCAGAAAAAAAGGTATCGGTGAAGATTAGACTAGATTAGATTAGAGTGCCAAAGTTTTCTAGTGCACTATGTCGGTGAGGTGTAGATTAGAGTGTCAAGGTTTTCTAGTGCATTGTATCGGAAAAGTATAACCTAATTCAAAACTTCAGAGGATAACACAACAAGATAGATGGAATGAAGGTGGCTGATTATCAAACGAGAACGTAGGTACAGATACAGACACTAGGCCGAATCCCCAGAAAGGAGGCCACTAAGTATAAAAGTCGCACATAAACTTTTGTTGGAAATTGAACACTACCAACCCGCTTTAAACAGCATTGATATGATGCCAAATAGTACATATATAACATAAAATTAATATGTTTTCATTCATTAAAAAAAATAAGTAACATTGCCTAATGCAATTGTGTGTCAGTGCAAACGAACAATGCATCGTGCATCACTAAAACACTACGCTGCTTACCACACAAACACTGTACTCACGGCAACAATACAGGCATCGAGAAATATACACGAAACACTGATCAGCCATAAAAAACTTGCTTTACACTTATTACATAATACGATAACGGATTCTTGTTGAATGAAACCAAAAAGTTTGTCGCTTTAATATGCATGTTAAAGTTGCAGTGCATCTACAGGAAACGTAGAGGTGCATCGAAACATCGAAGAGAAGGTGCAACGTCAACGGGGAAGCAGCGAAGTTGTGCAGCTCTAAAGTGGGTGGGGAGCGGGCGGCGCAGCGGCTTCCAATAAGAGGGATACTTCAGGAGTGGGGAGGAGGTGGGGTGAAAGGGAGGAGGAGGAGGATGAAGGTGCGGGAGAGGGCAGGGGGACAGAGGCTTCGCTTGGAAACAGGCAGAACGGCATTCCAGTGGTTCAAGACTTGCGAGTGTGGCAGTAAGAGTAGTTGTTGAAACTGTGGGCCGACCTTATGCAGGGTGGTTGTCGGCGAGTAGTACGGGGAAGCTGATCCGGACTTGTCGCCTCCACTACCCCCTGAGCCGGCGCGTTCCAAGGTCCCACTCGCACTTCCAACAACTCTGTTTCTGTCTCGCTCCAGCGTCCCTGCAGGACTACGAGACGAGCGTTCCAATGTGCCTCCGACACTGCGGCCTCGCTCTAAGGTGCCTCCTGGACTCCTTCCCCTCTCCAACGTTCCACCAAGGGTCGCGCCTCTCTCCAGTGTTCCTCCGAGACTGACACCCCTTTCCAGAGTGCCCCCAAGAGTAGTAGTACCTCGATCCAGGGTTCCACCGAGGCTCGAACCCCTCTCAAGAGTTCCCCCCGCGCTGCGTCCCCTCTCTATTGTGCCGCAGGCGCTGCCAACCCTCCCCCTCTCTCGCTCAAGGGTGCCTCCCACGGACCGCATGCCCCTCCTAAGACTGTTCGACTTGGAAGGTGAGGAAGTGGATTCACCACCAGCAGCAGGAGAATGCGATGCAGACATGCTAGAGAGGCCACCACCGCCTGAAGTTTGGTAATGGAGATGACCAGAGTGCTGTGTTTGACTAGGATGTGGCATCTGGCTGGGGTGCAACGCTTGACTAGAATAAGTTTGTGCGTGAGGGTGCGACATGGACGGGAATCCTGGCTGTATTTGAGATGACAATGACTGGAAGTGAGATTGAATGGCTTGAAACTGCGATGAAGTCTGGTGTTGGGACTGAGGAAGTGATTGTGACTGTTGAGAAGAATAAGATAAAAACGCGCGATGTTGGTCCTGAGCATCGAGCTGAGTAAGGCCAGCCTGTCGTTGATTCCGAGCGTACGCTTGCAACTGTGACTTGAATTGAGCAAAAGGGGGGTTGGGACCACCGGGTAGTCCAAGAACACCGTCATAGATTGGTTGAGAACATTCAACGAACGGTGGTTCCATTGCTTTTTGAAACGGATCTGAGCGAATCACTTGCTGAGACTGAGCATATGACTGTAAGCTCTGAGGATAAGGTTGACGCTGTAGTTGCTGATGTTGGTAATGTTGCTGTATACTTTGTTGAGACCGTGAAGGAGTGGTATGAGGAGAGTGAGGAAGTGTTGAGTGCATTGGACGCTGCTCCTGCTGTAGATGGTGCTGCTGCCTTTGGTGTTGGTGATAATGAGGCAGACTGGCATAAGACCCGGTAGAGCCGGCATTGGTGGAGCTCAGACCTTCTTGGCTCGCTTGAAGGACGGACGTAGCGGCGAATGGAGATTCGACACTGTTAGTCATGGATGGTAAGTTGGGTGCATAATTCGTGCTATTTGTATTGTTGGACGAGCTGACGTTAGTAAGAGTGTTAGTAAGTGGAATGTTAGTTGCAATGCTGTTGTTAGTGTTAACTATGTAATTTTTGGTGGTAGCAGCCGATGCAATGGCAGACTGGCTCATGCCCCCTACACCCACCACGCCTCCATAACCGACCATCGCAGGGCGCCCACCGCCCAACACCGGCCCGTACAGCCCACTACTGGTCGCCGTCGACAGGAGCGGCTGCTGGTGATGAGGCGGTACCACGACCTGACTAGCAGAGCAGGACGAGGAGATAGAGCTGCTGCGCTTGGCTCCGTATACACCGGAATAGCCGTAACCTGATCCCTGACTAGTGGCATCAAACTCCCCATCTTTGCCGTCCTTCTTTTGTCCGCTGATGTTGCTACTTGAGTCGTCTTGGATTCCAACAGCAGAATCGCCATCACTGCCGCCGATCAGAGCAAATCCAGAGTATCCATACCCAGAGGCCAAACTTGCAAGCCTCATGTTAGCTACCGTCGTCGCAGTCAGGGTGGCTGTGTCACTAATACTATCGTCCGCAGTCGTCGTCAAGGAGGCAACAGGGACAGCAGTAGTCACCGGTGCATTGGTTTCGTTACTAGCACCGTCGAAGGCAACGGCCATCATGTTTATCGGCGCCGCAGGAGTGTTGTACCGACCAGGCGCATTAGCTGCCTTGTTCTCGCGCATCAGTCTACTCAGCACCTCGGGTGTCTGCGCCACGATGTATGTGGTGGGAGTGTCGTCCTCCCCTGCACCGGTAACGTCCTCTAAACCATCCTCCCCACCACCGCCTCCATCGGAGTCCCCGCCCCCGAGGGAGCGTTTCTTGCGCAAGCCAGGCTTGAGAACGCCCGGCCTAATGATGGGTCCTGTGCCTGCCCCTGCTTGGCCACCCACCTGACCCAGGGCGTAGACGCTGGTGTTGGGGAGACCGCCTCCGCCGCTGGGCTCCAGTGGAGGGGCGGGCGTACGTGCAGGCTTGGGAGGAGGCTCGTCTTGACCTACTGAGAAAAAAAAAATGCGATTAAGGTTTCTAGTATCTAACAACAAAAGTAATATACATCTGCTTTTATTCTCAAATTACGCAGAATTCCGACTTCAAATAAAATTCCATACCTTGTAGCCAGTATGTTACATTTGATTGAGCTGGGATGCTATTGGAAAGGAGAAGAAAACGGTTGCAGGTGCAATCAAAGTTCATAATACAATCATCACATTTGAAGGCATAACCTTGACATATATAGCTTACCCCAGCTGGTGGCATGTAGTTTTCTGTTTTCTCTTCTCAAAGCTTCTTCCACGCGCAATTCTTCTTCACGGTGAATCTCACTGAAAATATAATATGGGATCACTTCAAAACGTACAGATACATATACAGACACTAGGCCCCCAGAAAGGGGGGTGGCCGACGGCAAGGCGCACCTCACACCATCATACGCTCACACTCACACAACTTAGCCCTTTTGTGCTAAAGGGTCCGGCCGGTACCCCTTCAAACTACACTCTGGGTCACTATTGCAGTCCGAGGATCCGTCGTCAGCAGCAGGGCCAGACAGTTTTCACTGGTTTACCTCCGCCGCGTCATAATGGCCAGGCCCCCCCCCACCCACGACCATCCCGACAGAGGGTTGCCAAGGGCGGGACAGCACATCAGAGCAGCGTCAAAACCAACCATTCACAACCATTCTACACTCACGCCTGTTCATTGCACACTCTCTCACCACCTCCACATTCATGTCTCTCCTTCCCAACGCCTGCTTCACACCATCCATCCACCCAAACTTTGGTCTACCTCTAGGCCTGCGACCACTCGCCTCCGCATTCATCACCCTTTTCACCTATCTCCCTTCATCCATCCTCTCCATGTGCCCGAACCATCTCAGCACACGCGAATCCACTCTGTCCTCTAATTTCTTCACCGTCCCTGTTTTGATTCGAACCACGTCTTTGGTGATCCGGCCTCTCAGCGTTACTCCAGCCATGCTCCTCAGACATTTAATCACTAAAACATTAAACCTTCTTCTTTCTTCTGCTCTCACCCCCCAAGCCTCAGCTCCGTAGATCACAGTTGGGACAACAACACCCTCATACAGCCCTTTCTTTGCTTCCATACCCAACGTCATGCAGCTCATTACGCTCTTCAGTGCACTTGACACTTTACTTCCTTCCTTCACTTCAGTTTCCACTAGTTCAGTTATCTACACACGGGAGCCCAGATACTTAAAACACTGAACTTCCTCCAAGAGCTCTCCATTTAGGGGAACACTAATTTTGCTCGCATCGACAGTCCTCGAGCATCTCAATACTTTACTCTTACCAACGTTCACTTGAAGCTTCCTCCTCTCACACACTCTACCAAATTCAGACACAAGCCGACATAGCTTCTCCTCTGAATCCGCAACCAGGGCCGTATCATCGGCAAATAGCAACTGGCTCAACTGCCAACTCCGCCCATTCGCTTCTAACAGTTCCGAGCCACGACCCAGAACACTCGCGTTTACCTCCCTGACCACTCCATCCATTAAGAAGTTGAACAGCCAGGGAGACATCACGCAGTCTTGTCTCAGTCCCACTTTCACTGTGAACCAATCACTCACCTCGCTTCCCACTCTGACACATGCTCGGCTGCCAACATAGAATCTCTACACCGCTTTCAACAGATGTCCGCCCACTCCATACAAACGCAACACCCTCCACAGTGCTTCCCTGTCAATCCTGTCGCATCTCTTCACCAGACCCATGAAGCCCCGGAACACATCTTTTTCTTTGGCAAGGTACTTCTCACAGACCTGTCTCACTGCAAAAAAATGATCGGCACACCCTCTACCACTCCTAAAGCCACACTGTTCCTCTCTAATTGCACAGTCCGTACAGTCTCTAATCCTTTTGATCAGCACTCTCCCGTACAACTTACCAACCACACATAACAGACTGATACCTCTCGAGTTGCAGCATTCATTTTTTTCTCCGTTGCCCTTATATAGCGAAACAATGCAGGCACTGCGCCACTCACTCGGTACCACGCCTGCCACAAAACACAAGTTCAGTAACTTCACCAACCATTCGACAATCGTTACTTTACCCTTCTTCAGGCACTCGGTCGCAACGCCATCCAAACCAGGGGCTTTCCCTGCTTTCATCACGTCCACCGCCTCCTGCACCTCTTCCCTGGTAATGTCCTCAACAAGTCTTTCTCCCAAAACTGGCATCCGAGCACCACCACCCACAGCAACAATGTCAGCCTCTCTGTCATCCTCGACATTCAACATTTCATCAAAATACTCGGCCCACCTTTTCCGTACATCACCATTTCCCAACAACAACTGGCCGTTATCATCTTTCACCACTTCCTCTTTTCCGGTCTCTCCCTTTCTCACCCTATTTCCAGAACATCTTTTTGTTCTCCTCGAAATTCTGGCACAACCGTCTGCCCCACCTGGCATCAGCGTCCCTTTTGTCTCTCCTCTCCACCCGCTTCACCTCGTTTCTCCTCTCTTTGTATCTCTCATGAGCCACCTCCGACTTCACCTGTAACCACTCCTCAAACGCTCCTTTTTTCCGTGCCACCGCCAGTTTGACCTCCTCGTTCCACCACTCGCAGCCTTTCCTCCTGCACCCTCCCACATGGCGCGAACCACACACCTTCTTCGCACATCTCAGTAACGCATCCCTCAACGTCTCCCATTCTTCCTCCACATCTCTCAGGTCCTCTCCTCTCACGTTGTCATATTCTTCCTTCAACGCCTGCTGGAACTCCTCGGCTCTACTTTTCACATTCAGTCCACTCACTTTCACTACCTCTCTTATCCTCCTCCCACTCGTTTGTTGCCCTTCCACTTTTGCTCCACTCTTAATCTACCTTCCACCAGCAGATGGTCAGACATTCCTCCACCCTCCCCTCTCAACACCCGCACATCCAACAGCCTCCCCACCACTCTCCTCGATATCAGCACAAAATCCATCAGTGCTCTCTCCACCATTGCACCATGGGCCATCCTTACCCATGTGTACTTGTGAATATCTCGCTCCTTGAACAAACTGTTCCCGACCACCAACTCTTGCTCCATACACAGACCTATCAGGTTTTCTCCAGTGTCATTTCTACCGGGAACGCCATACCTTCCT
>SDVV010031960.1:0-11485 GCA_016164225.1 Gammarus roeselii
TCTTAGACGACGAGCAATCGCTACTGATATAAGATGCCAGCTAATGGATAACCTCTGCGTCTTAGACGACGAGCAATCGCTACTGATATAAGATGCTTCTGTCGGTACGTTATTCTAATGGATAACCTTTGCGTCTTAGACGACGAGCAATTGCTACTGATATAAGATGCCAGCTAATGGATAACCTCTGCGTCTTAGACGACGAGCAATCGCTACTGATATAAGATGCCAGCTAATGGATAACCTCTGCGTCTTAGACGACGAGCAATCGCTACTGATAGAAGATGCTTCTGTCGGTACGTTATTCTAATGGATAACCTCTGCGTCATAGACGACGAGCAATCGCTACTGATATAAGATGCCAGCTAATGGATAACCTCTGCGTCTTAGACGACGAGCAATCGCTACTGATAGAAGATGCCAGCTAATGGATAACCTCTGCGTCTTAGACGACGAGCAATCGCTACTGATATAAGATGCTTCTGTCGGTACGTTATTCTTTCACAACATAGACGGACTGCACATTATTCGATGTAGCATTTTGTTCATTCCAATATTGCCTTACTGTCTCAGTGGAACAAAGTTAGAAATTGGGGTTAATAAATACCCCTTCTTCAAGGACATTTATTCACCCTCCCTTTGGACGCTAACTAATGGTAGTGCCTTCTTGCAGCCCAACAAAGCTGCCCACTGTAGGCAGCCCGCACTGCAGCGCCAGCTGCTGCTGCTGCTGCTGCTAAGCAGCGCCCGTCCAGCGTGGGTCGATGGCATTTATTATGGAGAGTGGCATCGCGCGGCGCATGGTGCGTGACAAGGGAGCGTGGCGACAGCGATGTCATGGCAGCTGACGGCATGGCACCGCACCGCTTGACTGCCGCACTGCAGTGTGCGGAAGAGTACCTTCAGTGTGCAGCAGTGTTCTCAGCGAGAGCAATACTAAAGGACAGACTAATACTGATCTACCAGAGTGCAGCAGGCAGTTGGAAGTGGAAAATGTCGCTCCACAGCAGCGGCATTGATGAAGCAAAACCTGAACCTCGGCTCGGGCCAGTAGAACAAAGGCATTAACAAAGACATGGAAAAGGCATTACCAAATGTTGCACTTGAAGGCCTTGTGACCATTATCCTGAATAATTAATTATAATAACATGGAGGCCAGCAGTAATGGTCGGCACTAGAAAAAGGCGACACGCAGCTTTTCCCCGTTAATGCACAACCAGAAGTGTATTGTGAAGAACAAGGGGAGTAATGATGTAGTGCGAAGGTAATAAAAAACAAGTTATGACCGAGTAGACGGTTCTCAGTCCCTTCAAGCAGCCACCATCCATCGGATGCGTCGGTGAGTAAGTAGCATGAATTGAATGGGTCGTTTCCCACACCCCTTTGGGGCACAGAGTGAAATGCTCGTCCAGTGGCGCCATCTGTGCTGGACAAGGGGCACACTAAACCTGATCATTCTTAGAAATCTACAAAGGAACACGTGCTGAAGTAGTTTTACACTTTACCTTGGCTCAGCGGGAGTTGACCATTAACAACAAAGCCGTTAAATGTTACCTACATCAGGCAATAATGATCGATAGCCCCAGCTACCGTAGCGCCGTATTGTGCAATATACATAGCCCCCTACACCACAGCGCCATGTCAGCCAATAATGATGGCTCACTACCAAACAGTTATATCAGCCAGTAATGATAGGCCCCTACCACATCGTTAAATTAGCCAATAATGATAGGTCCATACCACACGCCCGTGCCATGTCAGCCAATAATGATAGCTCCCTACGACATCGTTACATCAGTTAATAATGATAGGTCATTAACACAGCGTTATATCAGCCAACAATGATAGGTCCATACCACAGCGTTATATCAGCCAATAATGATAGGTCCATACCACAGCGTTATATCAGTCAATAATGATAGGTCATTAACACAGCGTTATATCAGCCAACAATGATAGGTCCATACCACAGCGTTATATCAGTCAATAATGATAGGTCCCTACCACAGCGTTATATCAGCCAACAATGATAGGTCCATACCACAGCGTTATATCAGCCAATAATGATAGGTCCATACCACTGCGTTATATCAGTCAATAATGATAGGTCCATACCACAGCGTTATATCAGCCAACAATGATAGGTCCATACCACAGCGTTATATCAGTCAATAATGATAGGTCCCTACCACAGCGTTATATCAGCCAATAATGATAGGTCCCTACCACAGCGTTATACCAGCCAATAAGGATAGGTCCATACCACAGCGTAATACCAACCAATAATGATAGGTCCCTACCACATCGTTGGCGCCATGTCCAATAATGATGGCTTCCTACTACAGCGCCACATCAGCCTTGGCTAGAACGCTTGGGCACAAAAACAACAGACTGGCGCCAACACAATGATCGATGCGGACAAACAACCGCACTGCTACAGTGCCGAAGTGTTAAGGGATCTGTGCCGCACCGCTACAGTGCGAAAGCGTTGTGGGAGCTCTGCCTCAACGCTACAGTGCGGGAGCGTTGAGGGAACTGAACCGCGCAGCTCCGATGCGGAAGCTTCGAGGAAACTGGGCCGCACCGCTTCAGTGCGAAAGCGTCTAGGGATTTCTACCGCTGTGCCACATCGCAAGAGTGTTGAGAAATTGCTGCTGCAGGGCTACAGTACGAGTGTTGATGGAGGTGTGCCGCACAGGTATAGTGCGGGAGTGTTGAAGATGTTGCGCCGCACTGCTACAGTACGAGAGTGTTGAAAAGCTTTGCCGCACTGATACACTGCGGGAGTGCTGAGAGAGCTGTACCTGACTGTTACCGCATACAGATAACAAGACAGTGTGACGCTTTGTATTTACTGCCACTGCGATGGGCACACGTCACATTTGCCGCCCCCTGCTAACAATGCCGCCCCCTGCTAACATCGCCACCCCCTGCTAACAATGCCGCCCCCTGCTAACAACGCCACCCCCTGCTAACAACGCCGCTGTTTACACCTCGCACAGCGCCACTGCTTCCATCTCACACAGCGCCACTGCTTCCACCTCACATAGCGCCACTGCTCCTACCTCACACAGCGCCACTGCTTCCGACTCACACAGCGCCACTGCTCCCACCTCCCACAGCGCAACTGCTCTCACTTCACACACCGCCGCTGTTCCCACCTCACACACCGCCGCTGTTCCCACCTCACACAGCGCCACTGCTCCCGCCTCACACTGTTGTATTTACTGCCACTGCGATGGGCACACGTAACATATGCCGCCCCCTGCTAACAATGCCGCCTCCTGCTAACAACGCCACCCCCTGCTAACAATGCCCCCCCTGCTAACAACGCCGCTGTTTCCACCTCACACAGCGCCACTGCTCCCACCTCACACAGCGCCACTGCTTCCATCTCATACAGCGCTACTGCTCCTACCTCACACAGCGCCACTACTCCCACCTCCCACAGCGCAACTGCTCCCCCTTCACACACCGCCGCTGTTCCCCCCTCACACAGCGCCACTACTCCCACCTCACATAGCGCCACTGCTCCCACCTCACACTGCTGTATTTGCTGCCACTGCGATGGGCACACGTAACATATGCCGCCCCCTGCTAACAATGCCGCATCTGCTAACAACGTCGCTGTTCTCCCAGCTCACACAGCGCTACTGCTCCCACAGCGCCACTCCTCCAACCTCACACAGCAACTGCTCCCACTTCACACAACGCCGCTGTTCCCACCTCTCACAGCGCCACTGCTCCCACCTCTCACACCGCAACTGCTCCCACTTCACACAGCGCCGCTGCTCCCGGTTCACACAACGCTGTTTCTCCCGGCTCACACAGCGCCGCTACTCACGAATCACAGCGCTGCTGCTCACAGTACACAGCGCCGCTGCTGCCTATACAACGCCGCTGCTCCCTGCCCAAAGGACCGCTTTCCTCTCCAAACAGCGCCGCAGTTTGTGAGATTTACCTCATTGAAAGGGTGACCGAGGGCCATAAATCCATTTACTGTAGTATAAGATTTCCCGACACATGCCATCCCCTTTATTCAACTTGGCGTTGTTATTCCTTCTCTGCGCTGCAACGGCAGTAGAAAGAGCTGGGAGGGGCGGGGCAGGAAGGAGACCTGCATTGGAGGGGGTGGAAAAGGAGATGAGGCACCAAGCACTTCGGCCCCACCTTCGCAATCGCCTTAACCGGGATAAATTGCTCCCCTGCACTGGCCATTTAATTTCAGGTGTCAATAATGTTTGAGGACCCGTACTGCAGCACCCGCTCACGGCAGAGTCCTGCAGCACCCCCTTCATGACAGGCGCTGGCTGCACAAGAGACGGTGGCGCAAGACCCGTCTTGAAGCACCCATCCATAACTGGGGCTGGCCGCACACTGAGGGTGATAGGAGTATTGCGAGGCCACCCTAACGGAAGGGTCTTGAGCTAATTATATCTAAACTGTTTCTATGTGGTGGGGATTTACCTTATCATTTTGTTTATACCCGACCGTTTGAAACAACTTCATTATATTTATTTTAAATCTTGAACTTTACCATCTTCTGAGACAGGAATTCTATCAACAGAATCCTGTCAGAATCCACACTGTACCTAATAATCGTCCAATAGCATTATTCTAAGACAATATAACTTCAAGCATGAATTACCTATGCGTTTATTTTCTTATCTACACATGTTCCTTCTTTAGGGGTTTTGTAGCAGCCATTTGGTCTATGACGTTTCGTCGAGTTTTTGTCAACAGAGGTATCTACGTAGCTAACAATTACTCTACATCTAGTGTATCCTACCTAAAGTTAGGTTAGTATATCTACCTAGAGATCTACGTAGCTTCAAGTAAACTAGTCTTTCATGTCTTAGCTGCGGTATTGATGGATACAGAGGTACAGTAGCCCGGTTGATCTTGGAAACGCGGTTATCCATCACTTGTGCTATGGCACCGAACACGTTTTCCCCGAGGAACTCATACGTGACAACTAGCTGCGCCTTTAGGCGGGTAGACTTGCGATGCTGCAGGGCACTACTCACACAAGCGGAGAAAAACAGCGCCTCAAATTACCAAGCCGGGTTTACTTTACCACTTTATCCATAATCCTAGACTACTGCACTAAATCTTATCACATACACTGAGGTTGACCTTCAACTTTACTTATTCGATACTACTTCACAATCTTATTTAGATGTACATTATTTTCTTATCACATGCAAATGCGGCGATTCAAAGCAAGCAGTAACGGCCAGGCAGCGAAGACAAAGTTGGAAAGGGGGAGAGGGGGGAAGAGGGTAATTCTAACCCACCTACCCCCCAAAAGGCCTGCCCAGCCGCCGCGTCAATTGCCACCACAAACCAGCACAACATGTGCATGCCACGGAATGCCTTCTGATGGTGGGAACATGTGGAATGTCCTCCACACATTCATAGCCAGGAAGAAGGCGCATTGGCACTTATTGTAGCTGAGTGGCGATTCGTCGACGAGCGGCGAATGCTGCCTTCAGAGTTGGTCGGGCAGCGTTTGGCTTGTTTGCACCTGTGGAATTCGGAGTATCCCTGGTGCAATTGATGGTGCAATGCGTTGCGTTTCCACGCTCGGGGCCTACTCGATGTGGCGACGTCGGGTCTTGATTCTTCGGCTCTGGTGGATTCTCAATGGGTTCCACTGCTAGCACCTCTAATGGGTACAGCAGAGTCACCGGTCGACTGACGGTGTCTCCACGCGTTTTGAGTTTCACGATTCTCGCATGACCGTCTCTATCTTCGTGGGTCTCAATGATCCGGCCCAGACTCCCTAACAATCTGGGGCCCTCGTCGTAGATCTGAACTATGTCACCCACCTTCGGCACAATGAATTCCCTGGCTTCCACGGCATGGTGCCGCAGAATAGTTAGGTATTCCTTTCTAAACCTTGCCTGGAAACGATTCAGAATTTCTGGACATTTCTCTGACGTCGTGCTAGAAGCTCTACTGTGAACATGGAGGGATCTAGCTCTTCCTCCGGGTCCAGTGTTGCCACTTGCGCGCTGTCCAGACGATATCCGAGCATCAGCTGGGATGGCGTGAGGGGTTGATAGTCATCAACTGAGTCGGAGATAGAAGTTAGCGGACGATCATTGAAGTTCGCTTTCATCTCGCAGAGTACGTTGTGTAGCTCGTCTTCAGTCACCATGGCTCTGTAACGTTTTCTGTAGACAAAGCTTGACCATCTTCACGATCCTCTCGAAGAAGCCTCCAAGCCAATGGGCTCTGCTAGAGTTGAAATGCCACTTGCCTTTGTTTTGCTTCAGAGTACTCCGATATCTGTGATGTTCCTCTCAACACTGAAGTATTTTAGCGGAGCTCACAAAGTTTGATCCATTGTCACTCATTAACATTTGGGGATAAGAGCGACGAGCAGAAAACCGTTGAAGAGTTTTCAAGAAGGCTTCTGCAGACAGATCCTTAGCTACCTTAAAGTGTACTGCCCTGGTGGATGCACACGTGTACAGTGCAATGTAGCATTTCTCGATTCGTGTCCCCTCTTTCACATAGAGGGGACCAGCATAATCCACCCCTGTTACAGCGAATGGACGAGACTGATTCACCCTGTACCCTGGAAGGGGAGGGGTTGGTGGTCCAAGGTAATGCGTCCCACGTTCTCTTCTACACTGCATGCAATTCCTTATTGCTTCCTTGATTTTCTTGCCTAACCCTAGAGATCTACCATCGTTGACAAAGGCTGGCCACGACGTGGTTTATTCACATGTGGTGCTCGACATTGTGTACTTCTTCAATAATAATTCTAGTAATCCGATGTTTGGTAGGTAGCAGGATTGGATGCTTCACAGAGTCATCTATCTCGGCCTCAGTGATTCTGCTCAACACCACTGAATTGTCAGCCTTCATGCTTAAATTTACCTGTTTCATCAATGGAGTGATACCCTAGGGACTTTGTTTGCAGATAAATTTATCTCCTCCGAAAACCCCTCCCTTTGGAGTTCTTTTACTACCCAATCTTTGACCCATCCCATCTCATTGAGTGTCGATTTTTGTTATTTACCTAGTTTCTTTGACCTTCTTTTGTTCTTACCTTGGTTTCTCACATCCAACTTCAAACACGCAATGTACCTTTTTACCCACTTAAAAGTGGTTATTAATTTTTTGAATGTGCTCCATCTGTTGACTATTAATAGAAGGAAAGACTCTGGGGGTGGAAGCTCTTCTACACTATTTAGTGTCACACTTTGCACCTGTGCAGGAAAGTTTTCCCACTCCTGGAGTTCCATTATATTATTTGACCCATGCCACCACAGGTGGCTCGACTTGAGCTTCTTCGGGTTGATTCCTCGAGTTATCAAATCAGCAGGGTTTTGACTTGTGTGAACATAATACCAGTTAGCGCTGGAAAGAATTTTCTTAATGTCTGTCTTCCTGTTCTGCATGTAAGCTTCTAATGAGCCTGTTGAGTGTATCCAGTAGAGTGCCACTTGACTGTCTGACTACATGTGCATGGCCTCAACATTTACTTCCTTTTCATAGGCTTCATATACATATTTGGTGAGCCTTGCTCCAAGTAGAGCTGCTGTCAGCTCCAGTCTGGGAACTGAAAGTGTCTTCTCAGGTGCAATCCGTCCGTTTGTCATCAATAGTGTGGCCTTGCCTTCACTGACTCCAAACACAACTGCTCCATATGCTACTGTGGAAGCATCTACAAAGGTGTGTAGGGTCATTGATATTCATACCTCAGAGTTGCGTTTGACAGGTGTGTCTCCCATCTTGGTGAACTCTCCATTCAAATTTTTCCATTTGATTGCAATGGCTTCGGGGAGATCCTCATCCCAATTTACCTTCAACTGCCATATTTCCTTCATTAGGAACTTGGCCTTGATGGTGATGGGAGTCATTAATCCAAGAGGGTCAAATTGTGCAGCTAATCCTCGGAGAATGATCCTCTTCGTTGGCTTACCTGATTTCAACTCTCTAGGAGCCACCATCAAGGTGTCCTGTACAGTGTCCCATCTGAGTCCTAAAACTGGAACAATGGGTCAGGCATCTGATTCACCTTCTTTCTCTGTTAGTTCCTTGAGTTCTGGGTCAGTGGTCGCCCATTCACGGAGGTTGAGTCCAGCTCCACCCAGAATTTTCTTGGATGAACTGTGAAATTCTTGTAGTTCTGACTTTGTTGATGCAGTTACTAATAAATTGTCGACATAGATATTTATTTTGATCTTGTCTGTTGAGTCCTTTTGCCCACCATACTTTTCTAAGTGGTGGTCAATAAATGCGTTCAAGATGAATTGCGCGCAGGTGGCTCCAAAAAGGATGACTTTCAAACGATATATGTCTATAGAGCTGTCAGGATCCATCGGATCTCAGGGCCATAACAATCTTGTAAAGTCTCTGTCCTGTTCATCCAAACCTTCCATCAAGAATGCCTTTGCAACGTCAGAACAAGTAGCTAGTGACCCCAATCTGAATCTCATCAATATCTGAGGTAACTCTGGGACCATGGATGATCCTCGGTACAAACAATCGTTTAGATTTACTTCGTCATTACGTGGTTTTGTTGAACAATCGAAACCACACGCAACGGTGTTGTTAAAGATTCATTTCTCACAGCGTGGTGAGGTAGGTAGTGGCATGCATCTTGTGGCTTCATGTCACTTATATTATCGATTAATCCTCTTTGTTGATGCTCTTGCATTATGCTGTCATAGTGCTTTTTCAACAGTTCAGGTTCTTTGCTCAGACGCTTGAGATTGCTCATCAGCCTTCCTTGGGCCAACCAATAAATTGATTGACAGTGTGGGATGAGCCACCTTCCATTGGCTATCTTGCTACATATTTGCCTTCTGAGAATTGGATGCTGTTGTTGATATGATTTGATTTAATTTGTGCCTCATTTTCACCAGAGCCTCAACGCGAGTCATAATAGGCTCCCCGTAGGGCGCGACCGTCGCTGATTCAGGTTAAGTTCACACGGCCTCGCGAGCGAAAATATTAGTCATGTCAATATGAGGTCAGTACATATTTCAATTTTGGCATATTCGCGTACTAGCGCGTACGAGAGAGTAAAGAGTTAACGCGTATCTTCGTAAAATGTGTTGTTATTTCTGTGAGTAATGGGGTGTAGAGACCACCTCACTTGCACAGGTGTTTTAGGTTTAGACAGCTTCGTATTGTCTGGTGTGTTTTCCGAAAGTGATAAGCTTTTTACGGTAGGTTGGGTCCGTGAGTAGGCTTTGTAGGTTGCACGGGGGATTTAGGAACGCTCGTCGGGCTGCCGCGAGTGCGTTGCAATCAATCAGTAAGTGTTTCACGCTGATAGCCACTTGGTGGCAACAGGGGCAAGGTGGTGCGTTTGGTACTATGTCGACATTCATCAGGTGGTTGTGAGTTATCCACGTGTGCCCCGTGCACAAGTGGTTAATGAACACTTGGTATTTTCTGTTGGTGAACTTTGTTTCCCATTCTCTGACTGAGGGTTTGACTGAAAGCATTTTTTGTCCACTCTGTTGCCGCATTTCATCCCATCGTGATGTTATATGGGAGTTGATGATAGGGAACCTGTCCCGGTAATTTATTGCAAAAAATTGTTCTTGGTGAGTAGATGCCAGTTTAGCAAGCGAGTCCGCAAGTTCGTTTCCTCTTATTCCCGCGTGCCCGGGGATCCAGCAGAATTGCACTGCCTGACCCGTCTCGGTGCTGTTGTTGAAATTGCTCTTGAGCTGCTTTATCATCCGGGAGTGCTTCTTCCGGTGATATCCCTATCGTATCCTAACGCCGCAATAGGTCAACATCCTTTTCTGCATATTTGTCTGACACTGTTACCTCAAGTGCAGTTATCACAATGATTTGAGCGTTGTCTTGAAATTCCTTTAAATGGCCTGACAATAGGTCTCCTAACCTTGGAGATAATATTGTTATTCCTTCATCCTGTTTTTCAGAAAAAAACAAAATCATAGTAATGATCTGCTCCAATAAGCATATCAACTGGGTAGTGGACTGTATTTTCAAACTTGTCGGCCAAGTTGCGTTCCTTGGCTTTGAGGCGAGTGGCTAGTTCACTACCTCCACTCATGTTAAGCCGTTCAGCCAAAGTGTCGACTTCAATCACTTCCAGAGAGATGTTCTCATGTGTCGACACTTCTGTGGTGACATTCTTCATGTCATACCGTTCTTCAGTTCCTTTGCTGTTGAAACCGACAATTGTCAGGGTGGTACGTCGACATGTAGTGTCATCATTGCTCAAGATCCCTCTTTTGATGAAGGACACCTGAGCTCTTGGTCAAACAAGGCTCTAACATTTTTTATACCATCCTTTGTTTTCAAACTAACCAAAGCTGTGTGTGGGGTGGTTACCTTACCACACCCAGCTGCTAGCGCATTCACTGTAGCTACACTAGCGGGAGTGTTGCAAACAGAGCTGGTAGCTGCACCGTGATGTCCGGTGATCTCGCAGTTCTCACAGAATGATGCCTTCTCAGGGCACTCAGCAGAACGGTGACCCGACTTCAGGTATATGAAGCAAAATCTCAACTCGGATACCCGAGTTTTTCTCTCTTCATTTGTTTCATACCTTGCACAGCAAAAGAGAGAATGATCTTCAACACAAAATGGGCATCCAGGTGTTCCTACTTGGAAAGATCCCACAGTTGACTGGGGTCCTCGGGTGTTTCCATCAGATAGTCTGGAATGTTGTCCATTTAATTGTTTCTTGAACCTCTTTGATAGTTTGGCTTCCGGCCTCCATTTACCTGTGTCTTGAAGTCAGTTTCACAGTTTTCAAGTCTAGTAATCTCAAACATGAGTGCATCTCGGAATTCAGCCAAACTCCATGCAGTATCTGGGTCTCTGCCCCTACTGCCGGCTTCTTTGATCCTTGATGGTAGTTTGCGTCAGATCCGGTGTGCTGTTTTGGAGGAACAGTGCCTGCAGTCGTTGAAGTCTAATCCTGCTGTCTTCAGAAGGCAAAGGTTTACTTTCACCTTGTGCCTGTACTCTTGCAGAGATAAAATTGAATCAGCAGGAGCTGGAAGATCACCAAGTGCATCCAGATGTGCCATCCTTATGCGATCCTCGTTCCCATACAGCTTCTTTAGCATTGCAACTGCTAGTGGGTAGGACTCATTTGTTGGAGCTAACCCAGCCAGTATATTTTTTGCAGCGCCCTTTAACTTGCTTTGCAGGTATTGAAACTTTTCAAAGGGCCCAGTACAGCATTTTCACTGACGGTTCTGAAACTTTGCAAGAATTAGGTGAACATGAGTATGTTCCCGCTGAAGATTAGCATCTCTAAAGTAGGTAGCTTGACTCGTACTTCTGAGGGGAGAATTGCTTACTGATGCAGCAGCTACACTAATTCGTGCAGGCTGCGCTTCAATTCTTAATCTTCTGACCGTTGCGAGGATGATGTTCACGGGTTCCAATGACTCATCATTTTCGTCCTCGAGTTGAAATTTTTCTTCTTGAGGAATGTTATTATCCTCATTTTCAACTTCAAGCATCTGCT
>SDVV010031961.1:0-11485 GCA_016164225.1 Gammarus roeselii
TGAAGAATCCAGCATGCTTCAGTACTTTTATTTGTCTCATCTACAATTTTAAAGTCATCATGGTCGTGCTATTATGCTATGAATGCATCATTTCAACGATGTTTTAGTCTTTTTAAATACTATGACTTGAACAAGAACATCCAAGAAAAATTGTTTCTCCTGTTGTACTGAAGGAATCATAGCATGAATACATCATTAGAAACGTATTGAGAAGTACTTCAAATAAAAAACCTTTGTGTGTATATAGCTTTTGTTGGAACGTTCTAAACATTCACGTTTCATGGTACGCTTGATCGACCTGAAATTTTAATTATCATACCTAAATTATTTATGATAATGTTGCGGATATTACTAAGGAAGAGATGCAGAAGGCGGTAGCAGTGAAGACAGATGGAAAAGGCCCTGGGTTGGACGGCGTTGTGACTGAGTGCCTGAAAAGAGGTGGGATAACGATTGGCAAAGGGATGGTGAGGCAACAGGTGCCGGTTTTGTGCCGGGCGTGGTGCCGAATGAGTGGCTCAGTGCTTGCATTGTTCCGCTGTATAAGGGCAAAGAAGATGAAATTAAATGCTGCAACTCAAGAGGTAGCTATCAGTTTGTCGTGTGTTGTCGGTAAGTTGTACGAGAGAGTGCTGATCAAAAGGATTAAAATCAGTACGGATGGTTCAATTGGCGAAGAACAGTGGGGCTTTAGGAAAGGTAGAGGGTGTGCCGTTCAGATTTTTGCAGTGAGACAAGTCTGTAAGAAGTACCTTGCAGAGGGGAAGGATGTGTTCTGGGCCTTCATGGGCTTGGGGGGTGTTGCAATTGTATGGAGTGGGCGGAAATCGGTTGAAAGCGGTCCAGAGTATGTATTTTGGCAACAGAGCATGTGTCAGAGTGGGGGGCGCGGCGAGTGATTGATTCGCAATGAAAGTGGGTCAGAGACAAGGCTGCGTTATAATAAATCTCCCTCGCCGTTCAATCTCGACATGGATTGAGTGGTCAGGTAGGTAAACGCGAGTATAATGAGTCGTGGCTGGGAGCTTAGCTTTGCAGCTACACTTGCACACCCAGTTTAACGATTGCTACCGTAATATAGGCAAGGAACTTAACAATGAAGTCACTGTTGCCCAGGTGGACTCTGCGAGGGATGGAACTCCCTCAGTTGACCATACAACGAGCCTCATCTAAATTTGAAAATATATATTCCTTAAAGCACTACTCCACTCAGTATATACTGCCGAGGATTTTCGATACTGCTCGCGGAACCAAATTCATATTTTCTCCCCATATACACAGGCTGCTCCAAAACAGTCCCCGGATTGTGAGCTGCCGCTGTGTGCGGGACAACCTCACGTTCGGGTACGCTCCCACAAAAAGCCTCTGTTTTTTATGCAGAGTTACACTGACTCGAATTGGTCATCTCCATTATTTTAATGAAATACGTCTTATTCTCTGACAGTCAGAGATTTTAAAAAATACACATCCCGACCTCTTTATAAAATCCGAGGCGGGCCAAGCAATTGGATTTTGCAAGATTCCTGGTCAAGCGGGAATAAGGGAAATGAGCGTGCAGATTCCTTTGTTAAACCGATGTCCACGCGTCATGAACAATTTATCACTAGTTATTTACCGAGGTCGGTTCCCTATGATCAACTCCTTTACAACATTCAGATGGAACGAAACGTGGCAATAAAATTGATAAAATGCTGTCAGTCAAACACACAGTTGAAGATTACGAAACCCAGTTTTCCAAGAGCAGCGACAAAATATGTATCACCTGCTAGTGTACTGGACACTCATGGATAACTCACAACCATCTAATGAATGCAGAAATGTGACCGTTCATGCCACCATGTCCTTCGTGTCACCTAACAGCAATCAGCGTGAAGCACTTACTAATGGAGTGCAACACACTTGCGGAAGCAGTGTACCTTCTTTTACTGAACAAGTCTCTACAGACCCTCTTCTCAAAAGAACTAATAATTTTTGGTAAAACTACCTGCCTCTACGAAGCAGTATAAACATTAGATACCAGTAAAAATAAAAAATATTCATCCACCCCACATTGCTATTACTTGGCGATCGCGGAAGTGCAGGTCCTGCGTGGAGAGCTGTGTAATAATTTTTCATTTTTGTAATAAAAGAGAAAACAAAGAAAAGGAGAGAGAGAGAGAAGACGACAATTTAAATATTACTTCTCCCTTTTGCACAAGCGTGTATACTTTGCCACAATTATTTTTTAATTTTGTTGAAGTTGTTTTCACACGCACTGGAGTGCAAACCTACCAGAATTGATGAACTTCCCGCCTTACAAAGCAGCTTACCAAGACTCAGTTAGAAGTCCGGTGGAGAAGAATTCCTTAATCTACTCTAACATGTTTCTTATTCGAGCAGTACAATATTCGTATAATCTAATCTAAAATATCTTATTTGAGGGATACAATATTCCTATAAAAGCGTTTGAGATGCAACATCTTTTTAAATAGTGGCTGCTTCTAAACCTCATACTTTTGCTATTTGTTGATTACATAGCATTTCTTCACCCCCTGCAACAGCTAGTTCAGTCTGTCTGATGTCATCCCGAATGTAACTATGTTTTCGTAGTGTTTCTCCATCTCCCTTTCCAAAGCTTTATCTGTCACAGCCGCCCTCGGCCAGGCGCGCCCCACCCTCCAAAGTTCGCTGATGCAGCGAATGAGCAGCGTTCTCACGAGGATGCTGGAACATAGTCCACCTCCTTCCTCGCAGCCCGCCCCTCGACACCCAGCGCCGCGTCCCCCACTGCAAATGTTGCGGTCGGCTCCGTCACCTCGTCCTCCTCTGCAGCCCCAAATATCACTGGAACGTAGCCTGCAAGTGTTGCCTGAGCTGCCGGAACGGGTCACTGTACAGCCGACTGGAGAGGCGTCAGCTCAATCTGAAATGCAGTCAGAAGAAACTCTTGCTCCCACTTTTTCTGCTGGCCATCCACTGGAGGGACCTGTTCTACCTCTAAATCCTGAACAGCCTGAGTATGGTTCAACTCTGATGCAGCATGACTCGGACGACCGGGCTCCTGGCTGTTCTCCTGATGTCTTTCAGCAAATCGGGCGGGCACAATCGGTTGTGCAAGAAGGAACTCAACTTCAGTGTGCAACATCCTTACCCCCGCTCTCTGGCACGTCTGAGCAGCCTGACGCAGAAATGACAGAAACTAGCATTTTTACAACAATAAAGTCCCCGTCAATGGATGTGCAGCCAATGGATGTGGAACTTTCCACCTCTTCTATGGGTATAAGTGGTTCAGTAAAAGTGGAGGAAGGTAACATTAGCACTGGAGACGACCAGCGGCAATCACTTCAATCGCAGCTAGTGTGCAGTGGAGTCGATGTCAATAGGGAATCAGAACGGTCGGCTGAAGATCAGCTCGGCCAGTCCGAATCTGATAACCTTTGTTCAATGGAAGCAGGCTCAGTGATTACCACAACTCTTGGCTATTGTGGTGCCGAGCAGCCTCCCAGTCAGAGTACTACGACCAGCATTGCCCTTCGTCCTGGAAGCGGTGGCAGTCAGATTACTTCGACGGCGGGGCCTTCAGATTCAACACAGTCTGCTCTGATTTTGCAGGGAAATTCTACGGAGTCCATACCTAGAGCGGCTGATCAGGCACCGACGCTGAGATCAGCGCCGAGTGCGCTCACGGCCTCCATCTGGCCCATCCAAGAGACCTTCTGTAACCTCCGGCAGCACTTCATGGACAGGCAGGTGCTGGGTGATTCAATTCGTTGTTGACTAGTCAACATATCTTGCCTATACGTGTCCTGTTGAGGATCAAAATGGGACACTAACCTATTTTTTTTAATGTAGTGATTTTCTGTTGGAGAAACGTACACCGATTTTCCAACGTGTATTGCAACGGAATTTATATTTTTATTGCTTTATTTATATCTGCACGTTGCTGCTAAAGGAGTCCAGTTCTTGGCTGTTGAAGGACTCCTGTAATGTGTGGCAGCAACAGGAGCCGTGCGATGCGTGTCTGCTTAAAGTGCCCTGCGCGTGGCTGTTGAAGGAATCATGTACATGGCTGTTGAATGAGTTCTGCACGTGCATGCTTATGGAGTCGTGCACCTGCACGTGGCTGCTAAAGGAGTCCTACACGTGACTGCTAAAAATGGCCTGCAAGGTGTGGCTGCTAATTGAGTCCTGCTAGGCGTGGCTGCTATAGGAGTCTTGCACGTGGCTGCTATAGGAGTCTTGCACGTGGCTGCTAAAAAAGTCTTGCAAGGCGTGGCTGCTAAAGGAGTCCTGCAAGGCGTGGCTGCTAAAGGAGTCCTGCAAGGCGTGGCCGCTAAAAGAGTCCTGCATGTGGCTGCTAAAGGAGTCCTGTAGGGCGTGACTGCTAAAGGACTGCAGGGCATGCCTGCTAAAGGAGTCCTGCAAGGCGTGGCTGCTGAAGGAGTCCTGCACATGGCTGCTCGGAAAGTCCTGCAAAGCGTCGCGGCTAAAGGAGTTTTGCAAGGTGTGGCTGCTAAAAGGGTCCTGCAACGCGTGGCTGCTGAAGGAGTCCTGCAACGCGTGGCTGCTGAAGGAGTCCTGCACGTGACAGTTGAAGAAGTCCTGAATGTGGCTGCTAAATGAGTCTTGCAAGGCGTAGCTGCTAAAGAAGTCTTGCAAGGCGTAGCTGCTAAAGGAGTCTTGCAAGGCGTAGCTGCTAAAGAAGTCTTGCAAGGCGTAGCTGCTAAAGGAGTCTTGCAAGGCGCAGCTGCTAAAATAGTCCTGCACGTGGCTGCTAAAGGAGTCTTGCAAGCCGTGGCTGCTAAGATGTCCTGCAAGGCGTGGCTGCTAAAGATGTGCTGCAGGGCGTGGCTGCTAATGGGGTCCTGCAAAGCGTGGCTGCTAAAGGAGTCCTGCAAGGCGTGGCTGCTAAAGGAGTCCTGCACGACTCTGCTAAAGGAGTCTTGCACGACTCTGCTAAAGGAGTCCTGCACGTGGCTGCTAAAGGAGTCCTCCACGTGGCTGCTAAATGAATCCGACAAAGCGTGGCTGCTAAAGGAGTCCTGCAAGGCGTGGCTGCTAAAGGAGTCCTGCAAGGCGTGGCTGCTAAAGGAGTCCTGCACGACTCTGCCAAAGGAGTCCTGCACGACTCTGCCAAAGGAGTCCTGCACGTGGCTGCTAAAGGAGTCCTGCACGTGGCTGCTAAAGGAGTCCTGCACGTGGCTGCTAAAGGAGTCCTTCACGTGGCTGCTAAAGGAATCCGACAAAGCATAGCTGCTGAAGGAGTCCTGCAAGACGTGACTGCTGAAGGAGTCCTGCAAGGCGTGACTGCTAAAAGAGTCCTGCAATGCGTGGCTGCTGAAGGAGTCCTGCAATGCGTGGCTGCTGAAGAAGTCCTGCAAGGCGTGGCTGCTGAAGGAGTGTTGCAAGGCGTGGCTACTGAAGGAGTCCTGCAAGGAGTGGCCGCTAAAGGAGTCCTGCACGAAGCTGCTAAAGGAATCCTGCAAGGCGTGGCTGCTGAAGGAGTCCTGTAACGCGTGGCTGCTGAAGGAGTCCTGCAATGCGTGACTGCTGAAGGAGTCCTGCAAGGCGTGGCTGCTAAAAGGGTCCTGCGCGTGGCTGCTAAAGGGGTTCTGCAAGGCGTGACTATTAAAGGAGTCCTGCAAGGTTTGGCTGCTGAAGATGTGCTGCAAGGCGTGGCTGCTAAAGAAGTCCTGCAAGGCGTGGCTGCTAAAGAAGTCCTGCAATGCGGGGCTGCTAAGGGAGTCCTGCACGTGGCTGCTAAAGGAGTCCTGCAAGGCGTGTCTGCTAAAAGACACCTGCAAGGCGTGGCAGCTAAAGGAGCCCTGCAAGGCGTGTCTGCTAAAGGAGCCCTGCATGGCGTGGCTGCTGATGGAGTCCTGCAAGACGTGACTGCTGAAGGAGTCCTGCAAGGCGTGACTGCTGAAGGTGTCCTGCAAGGAGTGTCTGCCGAGGGAGTCCTGCACGAGGCTGCTGAAAAAGGCCTGCAAGGCGTGGCTGCTAAAAGAGTTCTGCAAGGCGTGGCTGGTGAACGAATCCTGCAACGCGTGTCTACTAGAGGAGTCCTGCAAGGCGTGGCTGCTAAAAGAGTCCTGCAAGGCGTGGTTGCTAAAGGGGTCCTGCAATGCGTGGCTAATAAAGGGAACCTGCAAGGCGTGGAAGCTAAATGGGTCCTGCAAGGCGTGGCTGCTAAAGAAGTCCTTCAAGGCGTGACTGCTGAAGAAGTCCTGCAAGGCGTGGCTGCTGAAGAAGTCCTGCAAGGCGTGGCTGCTGAAGAAGTCCTGCAAGGCGTGGCTGCTAAAGGGGTCCTGCAATGCGTGGCTGTTAAAGGGGTCCTGCAATGCGTGGCTGTTAAAGGGGTCCTGCAAGGCGTGTCTGGTAAAGGGGTCCTGCAAGGCGTGTCTGGTAAAGGGGTCCTGCAAGGCGTGTCTGGTAAAGGGGTCCTGCAAGGCGTGTCTGCTAAAGGGGTCCTGCAATGCGTAGCTGCTAAACGATTCCTGCAAGGCGTGGCTGTTAAAGGGGTCCTGCAAGGCGTGTCTGCTAAAGGGGTCCTGCAGGGCGTGGCTGCTAAATGAGTCATGCAATAAGTGGCTGCTAAATGAGTCCTGCAATCCGTGGCTGTTAAATGAGTCCTGCAAGACGTGGCTGCTAAAGGAGTCCTGCAAGTGGCTGCTAAAGGAGTCCTACAAGGCGTGGCTGCTTAACGAGTACTGCAATGCGTGGCTGCTAAAAGAGTCTTGCAAGGCGTGACTGCTAAAGGGGTCCTGCAAGGCGTGTCTGCTGAAGGGGTCCTTCAAGGCGTGTCTGCTAAAATGGTCCTGCAGGGCAAGACTGCTAAAGGAGTCCTGCAACACGTGGCTGCTGAAGAAGTCCTGCAACGCGTGGCTGCTGAAGGAGTCCTGCAAGGCGGGGCTGCTAAAAGAGTCCTGCAAGGCGTGGCTGCTAAAGGACTCCTGCACGTGGCTGCTAAAGAAGACCTGCACGTGACGGCTGAAAGAGTCCTGCACGTGGCTGCTAAAGGAGTCCTGCAATCCGTGGCTGCTAAAGGAGTCCTGCAATCCGTGGCTGCTAAATGAGTCCTGCAAGGCGTGGCTGCTAAAGGAGTCCTGCAAGTGGCTTCTGAAGGATTCTTGCACGTGGCTGCCGAAGGATTCCTGCACGTGGCTGCTAAAGGAGTCCTGCAAGGCGTGACTGCTAAAGAATTTCTGCTAGACGTGGCGCTACAAGAGTCTTCCACGTGACTGCTAATGGATTCTTGCAAGGGCTGGTAATCGAGTCGTGCACGTTCCTGCTAATGGAGTCGTGCACGTCCCTGCTAATGGAGTCGTGCACGTCCCTGCTAATGGAGTCGTGCACGTCCCTGCTAATGGAGTCGTGCACGTCCCTGCTAATGGAGTCGTGCACGTCCCTGCTAATGGAGTCGTGCACGTCCCTGCTAATGGAGTCGTGCACGTCCTTGCTAACGGAGTCGTGCACGTCCCTGCTAACGGAGTCGTGCACGTCCCTGCTAATAAAGTCCTGCACGTCCCTGCTAATGGAGTCCTGCACGTGGCTGCTAAGGGGTTCCAGCGATATAATTTTTGATCTATTTAATTTCCAAGTAGGATGTTAGAAGTCACAAATTCTGTGAATCTTTTATCGTTGACCAATTTTCTTCCACTGTTAGTAGGTAGGTTACATGCGGACAATTGCTGTCTATTTGTAAAATGTTACTGATAACTGTTCGACACAGATGTATGTATAATTATCGTGACAGTTGTTTTGTCTATTTAACTAACAAACAATTGTAAGGTTTCCCTATGATGTTGGTGATAACCTGGTTACTCTGACGTGTCGTAAATGCTTGTCCATTTGACTGTGTGATAAGTTGAAATAGATATCTATCAGAGTGCGTTTGTATTTACGGCAATAATGAAACGTAGCATGACATGAACGATGAAGTAGGGTGTAAAGTTGTTGGATGCACTGAAGAGTGTTATGAGCGGTAGGCGTTGAGTACGGAAGCCAAGAGAAGGTTGATTGTCTGAACCAGGCTTATGGTGCATTACAAGCACCACGTAGAACCAATCGTCTCCTTGCCCTTCTCTGATGTTGCATTACAGGCACCTTGTGGAAGCAATCGTCTCCATGACCTTTGTCTGATGGAGGAGTCTCGTCCGGTGCAGGTAACTTGCCACAAACGATGATGTAGCACCGTGTTTAAACCAGATTTATGTTGCCTTACAGACACCACGTGGAACCAATCGTCTCCCTGTCCTACTCTGATGCGGGCACCTCATCCGGTGTGATCACCCTGAGAAAGCCTGACGATGTGACCCCACACAGTCAAGACTTGTCCATGGATCCTGTGGAGGGTAGCCCCTCCACCCCTGGGTCATCTTACGATTCACCTCGTCGACGATCTCAAGATTTGCTGCCATATGCATTGAGCAACCGTTCTCATCGCAATAGTGGCACCGGGACGAGCAGTAGCAGCAATTCAGCTTTCCTAGAAGACAGAAGAAGGAGTTTGGATCATCCGTCCTCTTGGACTAGGCAGAACGAGGAGGTCGAACCTAGCGATCCTTGTGATGCGACGCAACTTACTGCAGTGCCTCCCGAGAATGCGGAGATGATGGAGATAATGGAAAGTGGAGAACAACAGGTGCCATCAAATCCTACTGTGTCTGAAACAACAGCTCTGAGTCAAGTTACCGTCGTTGTTGCCTCATCTATACCCTCTCCCGGTTCTGCACTTGGTTTGCCGTCAGAGGGTCAGAAAGAGAGGTCAGTCGTTCCGGACCAGCCTGCTGACTCTTCGTTATGTTATCCTCCAGACACGGAATCTGGAGAAGTTACCAGTGCTACCCTTGAACCGTTCTCGTCGATCACGTCCAATTCTGCTTCTTGCACCATCGTTGCAACCACGAGTTCATTCTCTAATTTAGTTCCTTGTCCAACTGCTCAAATGGAAAAGACTTCAACACCTGCTAATATGTTAAACTCATCGTCCGTTGCTGCTACTCGCATCGAGGCATCAGACGCATCGGGAAGCTGCTCTTTAGCTTCTGATGCTCCTGACCCCGTGCCTTCGACTTCCTCGTCTTCTCCACCTGTTCCTGGCCGAACTGGGGGACCAGCTGGTCAGTGAAGTAACTAGAGACAAACTGGGGGACCAGCTGGTCAGTAATGAAACTAGGGGCAAACTGGGGGACCAGCTGGACAGTAAAGAACTTGGGGCGAACTGGGGCCCCAGCTGGTCAGTAAAGTAACTAGAGGTAAATTAAACTTGGAACGTACTATGCAATATCGCGTCACTGATTGCTGATTTGACGTTCCCGCTCTAGACGGAGATCAAATCTATTGTGCTAGAAACCTCTAGTATGATCTGATGAGCAAAGTAGCCAACAGGAGAAAGTAGTTATTGACGATGCCGCATGCCGGTGTCTAATCTAGGCCATCTAATATTAAGAGTGTTCCTGTCAAAATTCATTCTTTCCACTGAAGAGATGACTCAGTCACATTACTGGTTTATGTTATTGATGCCTCTTGCTGTTCTGTGGTGAAAAAGTATCTTTGCTGATTGCTGCCTTGCCGAATACCAATTTTCAGTATTATTCAAATATTTTATTGTCTCCAGAACTGCAAGATCCGTCAGCAATACATTGATTTTATTTTCCCAAGAGGCAAAATCTTTTTGAGCGGTGGTCGCTGCCGTGCACGTTATGTTGCTCTCTCAATTTATTTTCTATTTCAGAGTCTAGTGATGAAGAAGGTGAAGGTGGAGAAGAACAGCCAAGATTGAGGTGTGGAATAGAACTTGTTTTTATGTTGCGTTGATGTAATTCTTGGGAGTTTCACATTGTTCTTCGGTTCTATGAAATATTGGAAAAGCTTTTTTAGAAATAGTTTTACAACATACAGCTCGCAAGGACTCATGATTAGAAGGTTAGTTTGGTTCAACCTGTAGTAGGCCTTCACGCTCTCCCGGACACATTATACATTTCATAACACAGTCTCTGTTATGGGAGAAGAAGGTGGATAGTTTTCGAGACAAAATGCTTGATGGGTTTAGCTGAAGTGACGCTGAGAGAAAGTAACAACGTCTCGTTTCTTCAAGCAACCTTTTCTTCATTCCTGCTGTTCTCATGCGCAAGTTTCCGTACAATGAGTGTTGATGCGATCCGGGGCATTCTCGTTTGAAAAGTCTTTTTCCGTTGCTGATGGACTTCCACTCTGTGCGGTTTCAACCGACTTAAACCCATTGCGCTTTGAGGGACTTCCGAATCCTTGCGCTTTCAACCCACTTAAACCCATTGCGCTTTTAACCAAGTTCAACCCATTGCGCTTTCAACCCAATATCAGTATTCGGAAGCCATCTATCAATACCTAAGCGCTCATATAATCAGGGTTCAAAACACAGAAACTTACGTGACTCAGTAATTACAGTAATCAATGGTGAAATTGGTTTTAGAGGTACAAACAACAAATGCCCGATACTACAATTATGATGCAAGCCATTTAGCTAAACGCGGGTAAAAGTAGAGTAATGAGATGTTCGAGGAATCTCGATGCGAGCAAAATTAGTGTCTTCCTAAATGGAGAATTATTGGAGGATGTTTAGTTGAAGTACCTGGGCTCTCATGTGGAGACGACAACTAGTGGAAGCTGAGATGAAATAGCCCGTGAAGAATGGGTGTAAAGTTGTGGGTGCACTGAAGAGTGTAATGAGCTGTAGGAAGTTGGGTTTGGAAGCAAAGAGTGGGTTGCATGAGGATATGACTATTCTTACCGTGCTCTACGAAGTTGAGACTTGGGAGACGTGAGCAGAAGGGAAAAGAAGGTTGAAAGTTTTTGCCCTAAAATGTTTGAGGGGCATGGCTGGAGTGACGCTGCGTGATATGATAAATTACGACGCTGTTCGAATTAAAACGGGGATGGTGAGAAAGTTTAAGTACAGAGTAGATTCTCTACTTTGAACTGGTTTGGGCACATGGTGAGGATGGATGGTGAAAGCGGAGGCGAGTGTTCGTAGACCTAGAGGTAAACCGATGTTTCGCTGGATGAATGACGTGAAGTATTACTCGACAGGTAGCGAGTGACCGTGCAGTGGATAGGCGTGAGTGTAAAATGGTTGTGATTGGATGAGTTTTGACGCTGCCCCCATGTGCTTTCCTGCGCTTGGTGTCTCGTTGAGATACTGGATAGTCGTGGGTAGGGGAAGGCCCGCTTACTAAGACTCAGCAGGGGTAAACCAGTGTACGCTGTCGGACCCTTCTGCGGACACTAATGTCGCACCTCACTCCTGACCCGAAGTGAGTTGCGGGGTCTCCTGGCTGGACCCTTTAGCGCCAAAGGGTCAAGTTTGTTTGCGTGCAAATGTGTATGAGAGGAGTGCGAGGTACGCGTTGCTGTTTGGCACCTCCCTTAATATGGAAGTCGACTTGGTGTCGGTATCCTTCTGAAATGCATGAAAATTGTTCATGAGTAATGAAAAAACTCTGCAACACTATCCAATATATATATG
>SDVV010031962.1:0-11485 GCA_016164225.1 Gammarus roeselii
TTCAATTCAGGGGTATGAAGAACAATCATAGTTCCACTCATTGTTTAAAACTATTGTGATTTTTTTTAACCGCAAACCAATTTTGATCTCCTGTAATGTTTCTCAGCAATGTAAGGAAAGGAACTTGAGAAACAAAACATTTAAATACCTCAACCAGCACTTTTTCGATACAGATGAAACAGGTTTCGTATTTCGTTAACCACCAAACATCATCAAAAAGATGGCATCCGCGCTGCTGTGATGACGCGCTCAGAAGTCAACAGGAATAGGTTGGTTGATTGCTGCAAACCGGTCACTGGGGACAGTCAGTGAAGAGTGTCGCCCAAACGTCGTTAGCAACCAACCGGAAATCTCATCAAATGACATCGTGTTGATAACCATTCGAAAAATGATGTACTGGGAATACACTCCCCTGTTTTCATTTTTTTTCGCTGTAGTAGCCTATTTTCTTCCGCTTGACGCCAACGACCGCGAAGGTCGCTTTTCTATTATACAAATATCTCCAAAAATTGCTCATATCAATGAAATCGATACGGAGACAAATAGCTCAACCTCCCTTGCCATTTCCGGGTTTCGGTTTAGAAATATTTATTGGTCTCGACGACCAGAAGAGACGACCTCACTCTATTTGGGAGCAGTAACGAATGACTCCTTTGTGGGCGGAATGGAAAATTCAAAGTGTTTCAAGGAATATTGATTTTTGAAGTGATAATCGGTTTTCAGAAGAGAACTCTTTCTATGACGACGTTATGGTTTAAGGAAACGCGTGTCAAAATGTGTTAGTCACCTATAATTGGCAGAAATTAAAAGATTACATTACAATTCTTTTTGCTTATCACGCACCTTCCATCGCCGGTGTACCGACACAAACGCTGCATCAACGATATTTATATTCTTGCACACTGGTTTAGATTTGTTGTTAATGTATTTAGATTATTCATTCATCCAGTATGACTAGATTTCCTACAATGTACCCTTTAAACAACAATGATTGACAGTAAAATTCGGTTCAAAAAAATCGTCTCCAAACGTTATATTTTAATTGTTCCCGATTTGTGTGATTTCCGCATTTTTTGACTCGAATTATCTCCTGAAAAGTAATCGAGCACAGATCAACTCTACTTCGCAGATCATACAGGCATCTGCTTGTACATAGACTATTTCTGTATTATTTACGCTCGATTCCAAAATTCAATCAAATATTACATAGCACCACATTGTGGCTTTGTTCTGATGAGATATGTTCCACAAAGCTGGCCACATTTAAAAGTCTCAGCTAGATGTAAAGGAAACATTTATTGATTTCACTGTATGTTGGAATCTGGCGGACGGCAGGTCTTCCTTCTCTTCTGCACGGCTGTTGTTTTCGTTTTAAACTGCGCTTCTCGGTTTGTTCCTTTCCCCTATCGTTACCTCACGTTTAACGTTTAACGTTTACCTGTCATCAGGCGTTGTAGTTTGCAACTCTGCTCCTGATCACTTTATTTCGTAGGTCACAATCTCCAGCAATTATCATCATAATTATGTATTTATGACCTTTTGTCTCGTTTTCTTTGTTCAATTCTTAACAAAGAAAATTTAGTTTAAATGTTCCGAAGCGGAATTGCTTACGGTAAATTCGGTAAGGTTTAACTTCCACGTAAAATCGTTTGTTATGTCCACTTTCTGAGGCAGCGAGTGTCTGCTCAAGCTTATTTTGCAATGGTATCGCCGCTACTCATTTCCCGTTTTGCAATATAAATAAGATTCGCTCTATGAGGCGTGCACTTCATTTCACGGCCTTCCATCAGCTGATCAATTGACGAACATGTTTTGCTATAGAGTATTTCTTGTTGTCGTCATTTGAATTGCTCGCAGTATATTGTGGATAAGAAGATCATTTGCCTCTAGTTGATCGACCCATCGGTTTCCTGAGCACAGCATCAGTCTTTTTAAAGTTTTTTTACTTCCGTAAAAAAATATTGAACATGAAGAATGTATTCAATGCGAATCTTGACACGACAAGGAACCAATAATCTCGAAGTCAAAGGTAGGACTGAAGCCGTGATCATCGAATATCTTGAAAGAAAACAATAACGCAGTAATTCAATTTCCGATGCAATGGTTTCCCCTCGTCAACGGATAGACCAGACAAAATAATTTTAACTTCGTATTCATCTATGGAGTTTGGTAAGCACAATGGTAAAATGTGGAGCAAATATTACAATTATCATTTGTAAACTAATTTTTTTCAGATCGAGTTCTCAAATTTCCTACTTTATAAAAAAACAAGTTCGATTTATTGTCAGGAATCACGTTTTCTTTGAATGCAGTTTTGTAAGTTGATTCCCCAGTCCAATTGAGATATCAAAGCGAAAATTTTCGTAAATATAATATATGCAAGATATCAGATCGGATTGATTGCCTTTGTCATATAATTTGAATAGCTGAACAAATTAGAAGGCATTGGATGTTGGCATCCAGGGCAAACGAATAAATATGAATTGACCAATTTTGTAAACCAACTTTCAACCTGTCTCGAGCACAACAACATTTACATTTCAGTAAATGGACCTACAAATTATTTCGAAAAGTATTGATGGTGCAACATGAACTGGGCCTTCCCTGTTATTTAGGTTTCATATAAATATACTTATTCGAGGGTAACCTCTATTGACTAAAACATAAAAGCCATTACCAATTACTGCCGCGCAATGCTGGGATGGTGAATTATTGTTGATAAACATTTATGAATTTGTTGAAATATTATGTTAGTATGTATGTATGTACAGACATACAGCTGTTTCCCTCTAGTTAGTAGGGGGGCTAAGTTAGGCTGACACAGAGTGGGGGAGGTGCCTAATCTTCCCGCCACAAGACCGCCGTGTCCATGCCTAGGCTCGAACTCGCGACATGAAGCACCAGAGGCTGACACAGCCCTCGGACACGCTAACCACTCGGCAACGGCGAAGAAATGAGATATATTTTGTTACACAACCAGGTAATTCCTAACGTCTTCACCGCATCACGTTATGGTTCAAATCACTGTATTGGACAGAAAATTTTATTCCTAACGTTTCAGGCTACACCTTATAGTTCAAATCCCTGTATTGGACTGAGAAGCTTATTCCTAACGTCTTCACTGCTTCACATTATAGTTCAAATCATTGTAATGGACAGAAAAACTTATTCCTGACGTCTCCATGGCTTCATCTCATGGTACAAATCACTGTATAGGACTGAAAAGCTCATTCCTAACGTCTTCATGGCTTCAATTTATGGTTCAAATACCTGTATTAGACAAAAATACTTATTCCTAACGTCTTCATACTTTCAATTTGAAGCCACCTTCAAAACACCTCTTCAAAAATCCTGTTATATTTGTCACTCAAAAAAAAATCCTGAAGTTCATGTCATATTAACCACCCACACAAAAGAAAATCCTGAAAAGATCCTGTGGAATTTCCGAACATTGATGTAAAGGCAGAATTTTTCCGTCACCAGCAGGGCTGATGGAAGGAGCTTAAGACCGCCCGAGCGGAATCAGATATTCAGGGGCTTGATGACGGACGGAAAATATTAAAATGCAATGCAGTTGAACGAATTCGTACTAAAATTCCCTAATTATATGTTGAAATGCGATAAATATAATCTCTCAAATTTTTTATTCGCATAGCAGCAGCATTAATATCTCCTAGAACAAATCATAATAGAAAATTAACGTGTCGAGCCCCTATTAGAAATATGGTGGTAAATTACAAGCGAACTGGTATAGTGATGATTTTGTATCGGACACATGAACATACAGGCCATTTTTTTCACGTATTTCATTTGCTATTGAAAGCAATATTTATGCTTTAGACTGTGAATTGAGATTAAATAAACGACCCCTTTCCCTATCAGACTTGACCACGAGTATTGTGTGATCGTTTAGGTTTGAAACGCAAACTTAAGGTTCATAGTTTTATTCCAAACATCCGTCGGGGGGTTGAAATTATTGATTATTGTATTGGAGAACGAATGCGTTCATATGTAATCATTTCTTATTGTCTGCGCAAACTAAGGTCGGAGAAGAATCGAGTGAGAAATTCAGTATCAAAGGTTGAAACTTTAATTACCGGGCTTGTGTATTTCTGAAAAGAAAAGGATTTTATATTACTTGGTTAATAAAAATATAAGTAACTCCGTTTAAATAATATCTGATATCATTATTAGTTAATAGTGGTTTTTATGAATCTATAAATTATGGGCCAATTGAAGGTTTGAATCAATCTTCCGTCAATGAAAATGATTTGTCATTTTAACACGTTGCAGGTACTTGATGCACATCAAATCATTGTTTCATTAGGACCTAAGATTTTTAAACATAATTGAATCTAATAATGCACAATAATGACATTTGTTATGACGGTAGAAAGAGTTGTCAAAGAAACCCATGATTATTCTATTTCTTAAAAAAGCAAGAAAGCAGATCGGTAACCATTCTATTATTTCTCAAATTATTTCCCTCTTTATTCCGCTCTGATATGACGGCTTTAGAAAGGGTTCAGTCAATTGTAGGTGTGTGGGGAGTTTTGATTTGATTTGAGCCTCATTTCCAACAGAGCCTCAACGGACGAGGGGAGTTTCAAGAGAATAGTTGTTCATATAAGCCAATCGTATTAGGGAGAACTAATCACGTAATATTTGTTCGGTGCTAGGTCGTGGTTTAGGTCTCTAAGTTCGTGACCATATATGTAAAGGTTATGAAGTAGGAAATCATAAACGGTTAAAAATTTGAAATGGAAAATTGGCTGAAAACATTGTTTCCATTGCCTCCATAGAGAAATTATTTTATGCCTATATCAGTACTGAATTAATACAGGTACTATCTGAACGTGAAGTTCTGCAGCCTTTCCATACATAATATTGGGTATAATTTCATTTGTTTTCTTTATTGAGAGACCTACAGAATGTTAACTTAATGGAAACAGGAACTAATTTTCAACATTTCCGTTGCTATCTTGAATGACATAAAAATGTGTTTTATAAAATTATCAGCGGCAATCGCATTTCCATAAAAAAAATTGATACGGATACAATAAAAATAAGGTCGATGGATGTAACGCAATTTGAAAAAAAATAATGAACTAATGGAAGAAAAGTAGGGTTATTTACATTAAAGAACGTCTGCATTTATGATAGAAATTTCCTATCTATAATCAAATCAGACGGTACTGCTTTCATCAAAGGCCATCTGACTCGATTTTTTTTTAATTTCACGAATCCTATGAGATGTTCTCCCAAATCGTCAATCTGATTTTTCGATTTCCTGAATTGACCGAATATTTTTGCCCACTAACATTTCCCTTTTGCTAATTAGAGTATGTTATGAACGTTATATATAAATTCTCGTGGATCAATCCTTTCATATAAGTGCAATACTAGATTTGATATATGAAATGTATACTGTTTCAAGCAAATAACAAAATCAACTACACAAATTGCCTTCAAAACCAGCAATGCCGCTGATTCGCAATATCATCATTCATATCTACAAACATTTTCAGTGTTTAAAAAGATATGATAACACATGGAACCAGTTCGGCCGTGATTGAGGGATGGGGGTGACTAGCACATCACCAACTGGTTTTCTTTGCTAACATTATTTTACAAAAATAATATCTCAATGAATTAAAAAAAAATACCCCTATCAAAGTGATCGAGATTGGTGTGATTGTTTTCCCCGTCGTGAAGTGCTTTCGATAAATCGTCTGCGCCACAAGCAACATATTCTTTAGTGATTATTACAGTACTTGGATACATAGAGTAAAATATTTGAGGACCTCTTCACGCTACATGCATGAGCCTTTTAAGGAATATACAGGGTAACTCAAGTTACAGGTTCCTACCGGAATATGATTGACACAACAGTTTTGCCTACAGAAATTAAATCGGAGTGACTTCCCCGTATCTGTTTCTTATCAAGCATCAAAGTTTTCGATATTAGCAGCAGGAATATTTTTACCTTTCATTTCTGTTGTTCGAACAATCTGTTATGAACATTAACAAAATGTTGCGTGGCCGTAGCCCAATCACCACAGACAACCGGTTTGGTTTGAATTATGTTCCACATGTTTCGAATAATCATAATGATGTTGTCTAACATTAAAATTATATCCTGCTATCGCCAGTTCAGATCCACCATTGTAACAATAATTGAATATCTGAAACCAAAATGTCTTATATGTTCCAATGTTGGATAAAACAAAACGGTATGTTGTTTTCCATGATCATTGCTCTATGACGAGTCAGGGAAATTAAACTCTTTTCTGCTTCACAACGGGTTTTCTCAATTAATTTTTACATGTGAAGCATTCCTATTGTTTAACTAGAACTAAGAAATGGTATCTCCAATTCATAATCTCTCACCTACCGCAAGTCGCCGATCAATGTCAGTTCAAAGACCTATCCGAACAGATCACAATCAGTTATAAATGTACGTAACTTTACAATACAGCGATTTTTTTACATTCGAATGATTGGGTTTACTCTTGACTACGAATAGTAGACTAACAATATTTTTCTTTACAGAGGAAAGGTTTCCATTCCCTTTGCAATGATTGTATCACTGGTGCACTCCACAGTGTTGCGCATTAAACATCATTACCGCGTTGAAACCGAGTAGACATAATCTCAATCTCGCTTCTATGTACCCCTGTTGTCAGAAACTGACACGCGGTAGGAGATTATCGCAAATTTCTATCGCCTAGTAGTTCCATCTCCAAACGGCGTTCAAACTGTGTTTCTTATTTATACGCTTGCTTGTTCCACAACATCTTTTGGGTCAACGTAACCCCCACAACCCGAGGGACCGTTTCTAGCAACAGGGCACATGCCATTGATGTGTTCTCTATATCGGTACCGCTTCCACTTTCACCCGGTCACAGTGATTGACTCTATTCTGCCCTTCAGCCATGGTGTGCCCTCGCATAATATCTACTTTTTTTGTGACCGCAGGAGCTCGGATTGCAATTTCATCCCGTTATCGAGATTGGTTAGACGCAAAGGGCAGATGATGCCTTCCATTCTTGTATCTCTATCTCTCCCACTTCAGTGATTTGCTAGACGCTTCCTGTCTGTGAATATCACCCATGAGAGGGTAAATCTCTCCTGATCCTATCTCAATCACATCCGCTGCAGCAATTTGATCGATGCTGCTCACTTGTTTTTAAGCTCAAATAGCGAGTGATTCCTCTCTCATGCTCCAATCTTTATAATTCCCGTTGAAGTAATTTTATCGATGCTGCCAATCTGTGCGTAGCTGCCAATAGCTGGTGATCCTTCTCTGCTGATCCGATCTCTAGAACTTTTGCTGCAGTAATTGATTCTATGACACACTTCTGTGAGTGCCCACCAAAAGCGGGTGATCACTCTCATCTGTTCCGATCTCAACGCACCCTCTATAGGGAATCGCTCGGTGTAGCTCCACTAAGAGTAGCCTTGAATTGATGTTGTTCAAACGCCAATGCCGGGTGATCCCCTTACTCTCTCCTGTTTCGGTCCATGTCACAACCGCTACGGTGATTTGCTCGGTGCTGTTCTTCTGTGAGTAGCCGTCACGGACGAGATCCCTCCACCTTCACCTCCACCTCCACCTCCTCCTCCACCTCCTCTCCACCTCCACCTCCACCTCCACCTCCACCTCCACCTCCACCTCCACCTAAACCTCCACCTCCACCCTACCTCTACCTCTACCTCTACCTCTACCTCCACCTCTACCCCTACCTCTACCTCTACGTCTACTTCTACCTCTACCTCTACCTCTACCACTACCTCTACCTCTACCTCTACCTCTTCCTCTACCTCTCTCTATTTAGGCTCCGATTCCTATCACAACCGCAACGTTGATTGCCTCGATGATGCCGCCCCCAGCTCAGCTAATGGCCGCCAAAGCCCGTGTAGACCGTGGCATCAATGGATCAACTGACCATCGAGGGGATGTTTCGGTTGCTGCGCAGATTGTGGAGGAAATTAAACAACGAAAATGAATGGACGACGCAAATACGTATTTCGAACGAGAAGAAGAGCCACTCAAATCATAATCGATAGTTAGAACGGCCTCAATGTCCAGGTATGTGCATGTGCATTTGTATAGTGAATTTTGTAACCACGAGGCAGTCTTTGGTTCGCGAATTACCTGCGAGTTTACAGGCGTGTTTACAAGACTGCCAACTAGTTGATTTGCCGACGTGTTTACTAAATTGTTTAATAACGTGTGTATTACCGTGTTTGTTACCATTTCACTACCTTGGAAATTAATTTGATCGATGGCGTATTAATCACCACCCTTCCTTCTATTCCTGTCTCTCGATGAAAGAAAGTGCTTTGAAAAGCAATTTTGTTTCCAGGCCCTATTGTTTTTGCTTTGGCAAGCTTAATATGCACGGGTCATTTTGCGACATCACTTAAGTTACTGCTGACGGACTGAATAGACATTACTGACATGTAGGTATGATATTATCCCTCGGAAGTTAGCAAAATGAATATTTGCTTCCCAACCACTATGCTGAATCACTAATGTGCAGGCAATCACTAGGAAATAGTACACTTAAATCGTGCTTCTGTGGTGTGTCCTGTTCACACGCATGACACTTGTGAGAGGTCATTCATGCTGACTCTTTTATTGAGCTTTGATTTGAGACTGTAGATAACGTTTGATTTTGGTTCAAACTGAAAATGAAGCTCGTATGTTTACAGTTGAATATGAATGATTATCTGATACCGTGTTACAATAACATCACAAACGAATAAATGTGAGTGAGTCCAGAACCAAATTTCAAAGTTCATTCTAGCCACACACCCAATAATTCGAAATAACCCGTTCTAGTTGCGACATTACTACAGGCAACGAATCATACAACTAGCCAGACGGGTATTTGACATTAACATATGCACGACATTCACATTTTATTCATAAGAGAACTGATTACATCGCATAAAACCAGGTCTCACCATCGAGATCTTTTTGAAACATCGATTTGAAGTGGTTACAATGATGAAGTGGTGCATCTTATTGATTCGAACAGATACGATTATTTGGTGATTCTGGCGCCTAACAATCAACCAGAGAACGCTTAGTGATATTAGACTGAAATATCCAGAACCGAGTGTGGTGAACGGATTGGAACACAATAACTTCAAAATATTGAATATATTTGCATGAAGACTTAGCGATTTTAGTTTACTTTTTGCTTCGCGGAGACAGATTTGAAATGATCTATATGAAGTTTACTAGCTACTACATTGTTTGAGAATACTCGTACGTAAGAAGTTATGTCCGTGTCCAACTGTCCATGTTCGTCAATTTTAATTTGTCGTCATCGGAGTCTTCTTGCATCCAGCGTATTTTGCCACATTTTCGTCGTGGCCGTAAACTAGTTGGAAATGAATTAGAAGAATTAACAAAAAATCAAAGTCGAATCTCTATGTAAACCAAATTTACGTTATAATCATCGAACTGAATATTTTATCAAATGACAGGTGCGGTCACAAAAAAAAGTGCACTACCCCGCAAAATAATCATGAACATTTGTTTACTAGATAAAGCCTAACCCATATTGAAGATATATTTATGCGTGTTTCCATAAGACAGATACCATAAAAAATAAACAGTGGAATCATGAAATCTCATAACTGCACAACGAGCATAAATACCTAAGCCTGGTACATACTGTAGGTAAGATTGGAATAAGGACTGTTTGAGCTGCAATTGTGGACTTATTGCCCCGAATTAACACTTAAACGATCTGCTAATATTCACCTAAAATTATTTGTTTATACAGACATTAGCAGGAAATAAATGGATTCAGGAGGGCTAAACACATTTGCCTACAAGCATTTCTAAAACCTTAGGTGAAATATGGATACCTCTGGCAGCTTTAGTGAAACATTACTTGTAAGGTAGACGCATTTGTTCAGCTTCGCTCATGTGTGTCTTAACACAACGCATTTCCCTACCTCGCAGAAACCAACTGTTAGTAGCAGTAGCGAACGCATGAACGAAATGAGATGTCAATCGCAAGAGATCCAAAATGGACAAATAAATATGTCTACCATCTGCGTGTAATGCAGTTTAAATAAGACAATTAGCGAACAGTGCGACTAACCAGTTGGTCACGAAATTATGCAGATATGAGCGGATCTCACTCAAGTCTTGTCTACAAAACAATTCCATTTTATTCTGCAATATTTTTTTTCTATAAATGGAGACAACAATAAAATCGTTTTGTAAGGAGAGGAATCGTTTACGTGCGGATGGTATTTATAACAAATACTAGTTACAGATTCTCATAATTTTTGCCCCATTGCCTCTCAACACACATCTGGCGTCCCTCAAGCAGCAGACACCACCCAGAAAGTTAGCTCGCATTGTTTTTGGTGTCCGCGACCCAACAGATTGCACAGCATCCAGTTAATTAAACAATCGTACTTTACATGCATGCGATAAAACCCATTCCTGGCATGTGCGCGGGTTTTTGTGTGTCATGGGGTGGGGGTGAGCTGGGAGTTGGGTAAATATACCAAATCCAAGCCTCAACGCGTTTTTGTGTGTATATCTTTGTACATTAATATTGACTTTATTCTGAGACCAAGATAATCAATCACGAGTCTCAATTTGATTATTCCTGAAATTGTGTTATGAGAACAGGTCACTCGACCTCTAAATATTTTGATACAGAACAAATAATCTAAGAATGTGCCCCATTGCTTTCTACAAACCATTTACTTCAGCGACAAAACTAGGGATTGGCCCTCAATTTATCCACTTAATCATTGTCTATTTGTTCTGGGAAGTTGAACAATATAATATAACCCGTATTTCATTTCTTCTACGAGGTGCAGAATTTTCAACGTAAATGACATCATGTGGATAGGGTTTCGAAATATTTCTACTCGATACAAAGTTAACCAAACAATAATTTATTAGTTATGTTTTATTAACACGCTCCATCGTTGCTTGAAACGTCGAATGGTCATAGCCTACCTGTCACGCGTCACTCCAAGCGCTAAAAAGATTTCTTAGTCACAGGAGACTGATATTGGAATTCTTCCGAAACTTGTCGAACTAATTGTTTTTTTTTCTGTTGTTACAGTTATCTGCCGAGCAGAGTGACTTTTGAAGCGAATGAAGATAGTTCCATTTTTATTGACCTTGTGAATTGCTTCAAGCTTTTCCTGCTGTCATGAGTTGTGACAGCGAAAACTCTCTTGTTAACTGCGTGATGATGTTTCAATACAAATGTGAACGTAGACTGTTTAATGTCGAAGCTCTACATTATTTTATGTTTAATCTGAGACACAAATTCTCAATGTTCAGCACGCGACAACTTTCTACCGACCACGCTTGGTCTCACGGAAGTAGCTTGTGGTGGTCATTACTCAGTGGCGTTTTGATGAAATGCTGCAATGTTTAACTGCAGAGGATTTTCGGTACACACAGAAAACCATTTTAGCTGCTAAATAT
>SDVV010031963.1:0-11484 GCA_016164225.1 Gammarus roeselii
ACACTAGGTGTAGGGAATTTCACGCATGAGAACAGCAAGAATGGAAAGAAGAAGAAGGAATAGTCGTAGAAAAAGGTTGCATGAAAGAAAGAGCGCAACTTGGCTGTTATTTGCCACCCGAAAGGAGAATAGTTAGAACCGGTATGTGTATGTTTGTTTGAGTGTGTGTGTGTCTGTGTGTGCGTGTGTGTGTTTGTGTGCAGCGACTATTAGGAGAGTTGTTAAAAAGGAGTCTGAGAGAAGTTTAAGGAAATTTAAACTAACATAAGATGCAAATGAGGTTAATAAAAGTCAAGCAAATCAGGATAGGGGAGAAAAGGAGAGATAGTAAAGGGTGAAGGAGAGGGGAGTCTGAAGGGAAATAAGGGTGTTCACGCCCCCGGTTGGGCCGTGACTCCGTGCGGCTTGTGAACCTAACAGATGCTAGGGGGGGAGGCCGGGAACAAGGGTAAAGTGCATGCTTTTGGTTTTAGAGGGCGAGAAACGGAATCCGTTTAGTGGAGCCCAGTTCCCGACTAGGTTTAGGCACATCTGGAGTTCATACTGGATTATTCTGAGGCTAGGGAGTCTGTAGCTTATTTGTAGGTCGTCCCATTATAGTGATGAGAGCAATCTTTCATCTCGTGAAAGTATGTCGGCTAACTGATCGATTTTGAGGGTAAAAAGTGATATTGAGGCCGCTTTCCTGGGGGGACGCCCATTTCTCGCAGATATGACGGAGACTGAGTGTCGTCAACCTTGACCTTGAAGGTGCGGTTTTGTAGAAATAGGTGGATGAAACGTGGTAGGTGACCTCTCAAACCTTTACGGTGGCGCTCCTTCATAATCCCGAATTTTCACGTAGTGTCGTATGCTTTTTCAACGTCCAAAAATATGGAAACCACATGTTCTCTTCAGACGAAGGCCTGTCTAATGTCTGATTCTAGTCGTACGGCCACTGCACTGGACGTTGATAAGGCCTGCGTGCATTTCAAGGTAGTCGACTAGGTGTGAGTTGATCATTCTTTCTATAGTCTTACATAGGACGTTACTTAGGGCAATGGGACGGTAGTTATGCGGGTCGCTGAGGCATTTTACGGGTTTGGGTATCGAGATAATTACGAATTCCCGCCATTGATCTATAAAGAATGAGTTTGAATAAAACGAATTGAACACATTTAGTAGGTGCTGGAGAGCGTTGTCAGGAAGGTGTTTGATCATATTGATGAGCAATCGGTCCGGCCCGGGTGAGGTTTCACGATTGTGGTCGATAGCATACTGTAGTTCATGGAGGGAGAAAGGTTTGTTGTGGAATTCTTCGTTTGCAGAAGTGAAGTCAATATGCTCACTTTCTCTTAGTTTTTTCCCGTTGAAGGAGAGCCACGTAATTTGTTGATTGCGATATCTGGCTGAAAGTCTGAGCTAGTTTATCCGCAATATCCGCGTATGAAGAATAGACTGTGTTTCCGTCCGACAAGACATGAATGGGTCACTCGAGGCGACCTCAGATACGTCTGACTTTTCCCCACACTTGGGAAAAAGAGGGGTGTTTCGATTGGTTGTGTTGACTAATTGGGTCCAGTTTCCTCGCTTCTTCTCCACGCTAAGTTTGCGGAACACGGCAGTTTCCTCTTTCCAACACAGGCTACTAGAATCCAATATGTTGCTATATGATTCCTGTGGTGCAATGGTGGAGAGAGCACTGATGGATTTTGCGCTGATATCGAGGAGAGTGGTGGTGAGGCTGTTGGATGTGCGGGTGGAGGAGTGTCTGACCATCAGCTGGTTGAAGGTAGATCAAGAGTGGAGCAGAAGTGGAAGGGCAACAAACGAGTGGGAGGGAGAGAGGTAGTGAAAGTGAGTGGACTGAATGTGAGAAGCACAGCCGAGGAGTTCCAGCAGGCGTTGAGGGAAGAATATGAGTGGAGGAAGAATGGGAGACGTTAAGGGATGCGTTGCTGAGATGTGCGAAGAAGGTGTGTGGTGCGCGCCGTGTGGGCGGGTGCAGAAGGAAAGGTTGCGAGTGGTGGCACGAGGAGGTTGAACTAGCGGTGGCACGGAAAAGAGGAGCATTCAAGGAGTGGTTGCAGGTGAAGTCAGTGGTGGCTTATGAAAGCTACAGAAAGAGGACAAACGAAGTGAAGCGGGTCTGAGGAGGGCCAAAAGGGACCCTGATGCCAGGTGGCGCAGACGGTTGTGCCAGAATTTTTAGGAAAACAAAAAGATGTTCTGGAAGGAGGTGAAGAAGGTGAGAAAGGAAGAGATCGGAAAGGAGGAAGTGGTGAAAGATGAAAACGGCCAGTTGTTGTAGGAAACTGGTGATGCACGGAAGAGGTGGGCAGAGTATTTTGATGAGTTGTTGACCCTCGATGATGACAGAAAGGCTGACATTGTTGCTGTGGGTGGTGGTGCTCGGATGCCAGTTTCGGGAGGAAGACTTGTGGCGGACATAACCAGGAAGAGGTGCAGGAGGCGGTGGAGGTGATGAACGCAGGGAAAGCCCCTGGTTTGGATAGCGTTGCGACCGAGTGCCTGAAGAAGGGTGGCGTAACGACTGTTGAATGGTTGGCGAGGTTACTGAACTTTTGTTTCGTGGCAGGCGTGGTACTGATTGAGTGGCGCAGTGCCTGCATTGTTCCGCTATATAAGGGCAAAGGAGATGAAAATTAATGCTGCAACTCGAGAGGTATCAGTCTGATTTGTGTGGTTGGTAAGTTGAACGGGAGAGTGCTGATCAAAAGAATTAGAGACTGTACGAACTGCGAAAATTCGAGAGGATAAGTGTGGCTTTAGGAGTGGTAGAGGGTGTGCCGATCAGATTTTTACAGTGAGACAGGTCTGTGAAAAGTACCTTGCCAAAGGGAAGGATGTGTACTAGGACTGCATTCATCTGGAAAAGCATACAACAGGATTGACAGGGAAGCGCTGTGGAGTGTGTGGCGTTTGTACGGAGTGGGCGGACATCTGTTGAAAGCGGTGCAGAGTTTCTATGTTGACAGCCGAGCATGTGTCAGAGTGAGAAGCGAGGTAAGTGATTGGTTCACAGTGAAAGTGGGACAGACAAGGCTGCGTGATGTCTCCCTGGCTGTTCAACCTCTAAATGGATGGAGTGGTCAGAGAGGTGAACGCGAGTAAGCTGGGTCGTGGCTTGGAACTGTTGGAAGCGAATGGGCGGAGTTATCAGTTGAGCCAGTTGCTATTTGCTGATGATACGGCCCTGGTTGTGGATTCAGAGGAGAAGCTATGTAGGCTAGTGTCTGAGTTTGGTGGTGTGTGTGTGTGTGTGTGAGAAGAGGAAGCTTCGAGTGAACGTAGGTAAGAGTAAAGTAATGAGATGCTCGAGGACTGTCAGTGCGAGCAAAATTAGTGTCACCTTCAATGGAGAGCTCTTGGAGGAAGTTCAGTGTTTCAAGTATCTGAGCTCCCATGTAGATATAACTGAACTAGTGGAAACTGAAGTGAAGGCGCGAGTGAAGGAGGGGCGTAAAGTGTTGGGTACACTGAAGAGTGTAATGAGCTGTAAGACGTTGGGGATGGAAGCAAAGAGAGGGCTGTACGAGGGTGTTGTCGTCTCAACTGTGCTCTGCAGAGCTGAGACTTGGGGGGTGAGAGCAGAAGAGAATAAAAGGTTGAATGTTTTCGAGATGAAATGTTTGAGGAGCATGGCTGGAGTAACGCTGAGAGACCGGATCACCAACAACGAAGTTCGAATCAGAACAGGGATGGTAAAGAAGTTGGAGGACAGAGTGGATTCGCGTGTTCTGAGATGGTTCGGGCACACGGAGAGGATGGATGAAGGGAGAATGGTGAAAAAGGTGATGAATGCGGAGGCGAGTGGTCGCAGGCCTAGAGGTAGACCGAAGTTTGGGTGGATGGATGGTGTGAAGCAGCGTTAGGAAAAAGAGACATGAATGTGAAGGTAGCGCGAGAGCGTGCAATGAACATTCGTGATTGGAGAATGGTTGTGAATGTTTGATTTTGACGCTGCTCTGATGTGCTTTCCCGCCCTTGGCATCCCGCTGTCGGAATGGTCGTGGGTGGGGGGGCCCGACCATCATGATGCGGCGGGGGCAAACCAGTGAAAACTGTCGGGTCCTGCTGCTGACAACGGATCCTAGGACTGCACTCGTGACCCTGAGTATGTTGCAGGGGTACCGGCCGGACCCTGTATCACAAAAGGGCTAAGTTGTGTGAGTGTGAGCGTATGAGGGTGTGAGGTGCGCCTTGCTGTCGGCCACCCCCCTTTCTGGGGGATGCGGCCTAGTGTCTGTATCTGTATACTTTTACCCATGCTACCTCGAAGCTTCCTCCTCTCCTCTTCCATCTCCCTGCCCACTCCATGCATGTAGAGATTACACTGCAAATATCTGATCTGCACACTCTTTACCACTGCTGAAGCTACACTTTTCTTCGACAGTTGCACCATCCGTAGTTCCTAATCCTTTGATCAGCACCCTCCCGTACTACTCACCGACAACACGTAACAGATACCTCTCGAGTTGAAGCATTCACTTTTATAACCTTCGCTCTTTTACAGCGGAACAATGCAAGGCACTGCGCCTCAATCGGCACAACGCTAACACAATACACACATTCAGTTGCCTCGCCACGACGTTGTTCGAATTAGCTCAGGGAAAGTGAGAAAATAGAGGACTGAGTAGATTCCCGTGTTCTGAAACGGTCCGGGCACATGGAGGTGGATGGAGATTTGTGAAAAGGGTGAGTAAAGCGGAAGTAGGCCTTAAGGTAGACTAAAGTTTGGGTAGATGGATGGCGTGAAGCAGGCGTTGGGGAGGACAGATATAAGTGTGGAGATAGCGAGAGAGCGTACAATTGATAATCGTAAGTGGAGGATGGTTGTGAATGGATGAGCTTTGACGCTGCCTCGATGTGCTTTCACGCCCATGGCGTCACGCTGAGAAACAAGATGGTCGTGATTAGGGGAAGACCCGGTTACTATGACACAGCAGAGGTAAACCAGGTAGCCGTCAGACCCTACTGCTGACGATGATTTCAAACCTCACTCCTGGCTCGAAGGGCGTATTACGAGATTTATTGACCATACCCTTCAGCGCCAAAGGGCATCAAGTTTGTTAGCGTGTGAGTATGAGAGAGAAGCCTGGTGTATATTTGGATCTATCCGCTTCAGCCCCCGTGAAGTTCCACGATTATGATTTATAGCGTACTGTTCCTCACGAAGACGATGATCGAACCAGCTAGTGAGATGTTCTACCGGAAGGCGTAACATAGGTGAGTTGCAGCTCTTTTTCTGGTTTTTGTTTGATGCTGTCTTGGATAAGATCGACAGAAGTCGATGTGTCTTTTGAGCCCAATGAGCTCGTATTCGTAGACTTACTTATCTTTTTGCTTTGCGACGGTTGAGTTTGGGGCACCTTGAGACCATAGTCAGATATATCATGGAGTTCAAGTTTTTCCCGTTTGTGTGGTTTACCGACGAAGCAGCATTCCTTGCGGCCTTCACTCCCTACAATGAAGAAAAAACTCGGCCTATCGCATCACAACGGGCTGTACACAGACGGTGGTTTATTCCACATCTGCAATGAGGAAACCAAGGTCTTCCCTCTCAAACCTCATTTCAATATAAAAGGGAGATAATGGACCAGGCCAATCTCTGCCACCACCCACTGAACTCACGACAAACCACTTGAAACATACGTAACACACCGGCAGCACACTTCGGCTTACTTGACCCAACCCTTCCTCAACCAACAGACAGCACATCTATGCATCAACATATACATACTCGTCACAGTTGTTGCACTGGCTAAACAGAACAAACATGGTCCAACGAGCGAGTCAGCCCTAGTGGGTGGACGCGGAGATGGGGCCCTCCAGTCATACCAACATAGACTGGGGACGCCACTTCCAATTTGTGGGCAGTACCGGGCCACGCCGAATGCGGTAGAGCACGTTATGACGTCATGCTCTGCCATTGCACGACCTCAAGTCGTCCCATATACAGAGTACGTTTCCTCTCTTTCATTCGCCAGTTCTTTCAGGCTGGTACTGTCCCCTACCCCGAAATTCGTGCAGCTATTGCTTCCACATGCAAATCAGTTGTAGAGATAGCCGCTACTGGACATACTACCTCTCCACTCTATATCAGAGGGACCTCTCGTCTCACTACTACCTGCCTCGACTGTGGCGTTGCTGCAGCTGAGACCATACTCCGTTACTTTCATTGCTTAGTATTCGTTGAATGGCTAAGAAAGTAGTGCGAGAGACGGTTCGTCATCGGCCCTCTCGGGGAAAGCGACCTTGCGTCTACTAATTTACTTGATAGTCTTTGTTCCCTGAAGTAGTAACCATACCCATGCAGCAAGGTTGCTTTCCCCCTCTCATCTCTCCACCTCTTGTCAGGCCCTTCCACGACCCATTTTGACGAAGAAGTTGAACAAAAAAGACCCAAGAAAGTGGGCATCACCAATCCCGCCACAGACCTCTGCAGTAAGATGCTCTTGAAGCTGGGTCCATTGTACTGCTGAGCCACGTTCTTGACGAGGTGCTCGCAAAGCTTGCCGCCAGTGAATCGGAAGTTCGCCTCCCCCACGCCCTGGAGGGACAAATTTGTGAGTGTCATACAAATAGATGAGCGCTGTGTAGTCCTAATTAGGTATTTCAAGTGATGATCTATGTTTATTAAGTAGCTAATTATTTATCCGCATCGACAATAAATCTTTCTACAACAATCAGAATTTATTTTTTTCAAACATTTTTTGGTGTAGATTGTTTATGCCCATCTTTAGCAGTGCAAAAGGGCAAGTTGTTGGAATGCAAGGTGCGCTTGCCGTCAGCCACCCTCGGCTTGGTGTCAGTTACTGTACGTTTGGATGAACACATGTCTAGGATCAACAACGAACGAGATTAATGGTCAACAAATGTGAACTGGACATGAAGATAAGCATATTGTTGCAACATTCAGGGTTGTGCCCAATTTTTACAGGAATGATGGCCATGTGTTGCAGGAATTCAATTATTTACCCATGGAACTGGTTCACTGGAGCCAATAGAACAGTAGCAAACATTTCAATGAACTTTTATGACGGTAAAGGATATACAAACACGCGTCAATGAACCATAGTAGCTATAAAATAGACACGACTTAGACATTAGCTCGGTGTTTTTGTGCTTCATGTCAGTTGTATTCAGACAAACACTTTAGTAGCTATTAAATAGACACGACTTAGACATTAGCTCAGTGTTTTTGTGCTTCATGTCAAAAGTATTTAGACAAGCAATTGTCGACGATTTCAACAACTTAATACAATGCCATGAATGAATTCTTCAGTGTAAAAAATAGTGGCCTCTGTCTGTGATGGCCATAAAGTAAAGAATAGTGGCCTCTGTCTGTGATGGCAATGAAGTAAAGAACAGTGGCCTCTGTCTGTGATGGCCATAAAGTAAGTGAATGTTAAAGGCCAGAGTTGTGAAAAGGGTTAGTATTTATGAGTAGCTACAATAGCAAAGAAAATTAGATGATTAGTCCATACAAAATTTAAAATAAATTCTCTTGAGGATTTCCATTCGATATGGATCTTTGTTATGGTATATCTGGAAACACCTAAGAAAGATTTAATGATCAAATTCCCATCACGTTTAAATAGCTATCTAGAAAAAAAATCATCCATGTATATTCAGTTTATCTTGAAATATTAACAAATTTGTTCACTGCTAAGCAACATGGTAGAAATGCCATTACACAAGTTTTCTTAATTGACCCACTTTGCATCTCAGCCATCTAATTACCAGTACTAGTAGCAGATGCACGCTTCAAAGACAAAGTTATATTGAAGTAAGGAGACCTGGATAATTCTAAGCAACAAATAAGGTACAAAGAAAGCTACATTTCAATGGCAGTACAAAGACAAACTGAACAAAACGCTAGAGAATCAGAATATGCAACAAACGCCAGCGCAGCTTCTTTAAAAATTATGCCCTTCAGAGCTTTTTATAGACTACAATTTAACTAGTCTATTTTCATAAAAAGTTTGGTTACCTCTTTCACAGAAGCTACAAATGATGTGCGAAGGTGTGACAAAACCTCTTGTTGATTGTAAGTTTTTAATAATTATATATCTAGTTATATCCCTTGGTTATTTTATTCATGCTACAGCATAGTGGCTACCTACATGCTACACTAACACCGTGCTAACCCTCAAGTCCTAGCCTTCCAATGAGAGATCAATGAATTAGCTACTCTCCATGAAGATGTGAAGTTCAATTTTGCAACAGTGCAAAACAATCATGACCCTCTTTTTTTTCTTTCAGTATAATGGGGTTTTCATAATAAATTAAGAGTTGTTATTTCACAGTAGAAAATAAAATTGAATGGCCCAACTTTTCAGCCATAATAAACATCAAGTAACTACAGAGATTGTTGAGCAATTATTCCTGTACCTTTTTTTCATGGACATGTACAAGCAAAGAAAATATTAATGACCCCACTTTGCACATCAGAATGAACGTATGATTGCTTTAAGAGACTTCAACAGCTGCTATTTTAGTAGGTAGGGACAGCAATCGTCAACCCAGCACACCCGTTTTAGATCTGATTCACACAGGAGAAAGTTAATGCGTGCAAAGGAATGATATTGCAACGTGGCAGTTTCTGAGTGACTGTCCTAAAAAAACGAACTACCGATCAAAAGCTGCAAGCGGCAAAACGTTCTCCACACAGACATCATCTCCCCTCTCGAGTGAATGTGTCCTCATGTAGTTCTTGTTTCCTCTTTATCCACCTGGTAACAGGCCAGCGCCTGACACCATCTTCCTCTATAGTGGTCCAGGCCTTACAGTGAGGTAGAAATACAACAAGAACCAACAGCGTACTTGTTCGAATATGACGGTGACGACTTCTCTCATGAGATTCTCCTCCTTCACCTGCCACGACAGCACAGAGGTCAGCTGACGTGAGATGGCCTCGTACCTGCAAATATTGCCGACAATCAACATATTGATGCATTGTTTTGAATGACACTCTTTAAGGTAAAGAATGGAACTCGCGGCTGTGATGGTCATGATGCAAGTCAGAATTGAAGGCCTGAGATGTGAAGAGGGGTACCTATATTTAAAGAAAAGTAGGAACGCCATTGCACACGTGTTCTATCCACGCACTTAGCATCTTAGCAATTTAATTACGATGCAGTGTGACATAACTCTGTAACAAGGATCATTAAAAATAGAATCACGATACGCACTAAAATATATTGGGTACATTGTTGATTATACATGGGTTTCAAGGTGTTACACGTCCTGAGAGTGTAGCCGCAAGAGCTGGTTGATACCACCTCCACTGTTTCAGGTCACAGCTGTGTGCTGACAGCACTTCCACACTGCATAAAAATGTAGTTCCCAAGTGAAGTGGAGGTTGGAATTTTTAACAGAGGTATCTTAGCTACACAATGAGTTGACCTTTGTACAAGGCAATTTGTGCCATTTCGTTTAAGATGTAGCTACTTTGAATGTTGCTAATTATTAATCTTATTTCCTGTTTTTCTTGCAACTGACATGTACACTTCCAATCACACTGTATTTTTTATTTAATTTCAGTATGTTGTGGTTGGTGCATGCCTCACTTGCTTCATGCACTCAGCAGATTTGGACTAATTTTTCCCTTGCTAGCTACATACAAAATGCAAGTTCTATTTTGTTGCTGAGGGACGTGAATAGAGCCTGGAAGAAACAAGCTACAAGATGATTAGAACATGAGAAAGACTTGTTTACAATGGGTTCTTGAGGTGTTGTCTCCTGAAGATAAGTTACAACATCAGTAATTTGGTAGCTAATAGGCAATGACTGATGTTGTAACAGGTGATAACATTATAATTATTATTTACCAAGTGGGTCCAGTTGCACACATACATCAAGACACGGAGCGACTACAAATAAAATTATCCACGAGCAAATATGGCCAAGGATGAACTTAGCATCTAAAATACATTGTTTACTTTTCATGTTTTATGCAGGTAGTGGCTGGCGTATGTTTGTTTTCAGAGAAACCCAAGGAAAACAATCCGTGGCTCAAAATATATAATCCATTCAAACAGTCTCGGAGCTTTCATGCGTTGTAATGCCCTAACAAGAGGACTCACTTGCTAGGGTTGCCTGACAGCTGCACCACTGCCGTGTCAACCTGCATCACCACCGGATGGCAGGAATATTCGGGCTGGATAGGGATCAAACTCTGCAAAAGAGAATGGTAGTCAGTTAATTGGATGTGGCCAGGTTTAAAACGCTGTGTTCAACAAGTGCATCGCCATGAAGCTACCTGGCAAGAAAGAGGAAATAGGCCACATCAATGAAAAAAAATGCAAAAAAAAATATTGTAAAAAATTATAAATTTAGACAAGGTAAACAAGTCGAAATGTTTGAGCAATGCACGATGAAGCACATCAACATGAAACTGTAGGAATAAAAGAGAAAAACACATTCACAATAGACTAATCTAAACATAATAAAAGTGCTATATGCAAATGCTTGCAATATTTTTGTTGCTTTCAGAATGAACCAGCATTACAGATACCCCAACTACACAGTCACTATAGAAAAACATTACAGTTTTCCCAATTTAATCCTACAACAGCCTCACAAAACAAATGTTCAATAAAAATTCAATTATTCGAGAAAGCAGTTAAAATCTAGACACAAGTCAAACCATCTAGATAGTTGTGGCATGTATGTGATCCATTAACTAAATTGCAATTGCTTTTATGTATGTGAGATCAGACAAACATTGTCTGTCAGAGTAAATAAGCACCGCACACCAGATCAATTTGCCAGGGAATGAAATGCCAAATATTGCCACGTAAAGGATACCAACAGTATTAGTAGGGGGTCAGCTAAATTTGGTACATTGGTTGTATTATCTTCCAGAAAAGGCCTTAATTAAAGCTTAGTTTACTAAAACTTTGCCAAACTTAATGATTTTGTCATGAATGTGTTGGTAGACGTTGCCCCATGTGACTTCGTTATACAATCAAATCCTCAAATTTTAAACAATTTGCCACCTCCACATTCAAACCCATAGCACATGCAGTTATTGCGGGGTGATTGCTATAGGATTTGATCTGAACTAAGTAACTTTTTTCTATTGTAATAGAACAGTCACTGTAGCTACCTGTAATGAAGAGATATTTTTAGGATAACAAAATACTATGAGTTTGTACAGATACAGACACTAGGCCGCATCCCCCAGAAAGGGGGGTGGCCGACGGCAAGGCGCACCTCACACCCTCACACGCTCACATTCACACAACTTAGCCCTTTTGTGCTAAAGGGTCCGGCCGGTAGCCCCTCAACTTACACTCTGGGTCCCGAATGTACCGAGGAACCGTCGTCAGCAGCAGGGCCCACAGTTTTCACTGGTTTACCCCCGCCGCGTCATAATGGCCGGGCCCCCCCACCCACGACCATCCCGACAGCGGGATGCCAAGGGCGGGAAAGCACATCAGAGCAGCGTCAAAATCAACCATTCACAACCATTCT
>SDVV010031964.1:0-11484 GCA_016164225.1 Gammarus roeselii
GAGAGTGGGGTGTCCCAGCACACAGCGGCGGCTCCCACTCCGTCCGCGGTTTTGGAGCCGTCAGTGTATATGTGGCGGTGCTCTAAATATTCTTCCTCGAGTAGTCTTAGGAATTCCTGCCGGTACGCGTTGGTTGGAGTAATTGCTTCAGGGTAGATTTGCAGGTCTAGGTTGACCGGTGGTGGGTTGCTCATCCATGTTGGTGTGTTATTTTGAAGGATTCGGTAGGAAAATGAAGGCTTAATAGCTTTTCGATTGAAGTTGAGAGAGGTCAGCAGGTTGTCCACGCGTAGGGAAAACGGTGGGCATATATTCTTTTTAGACACAAAAAGGCACTTATCAGATATGTTAGTGATGTAGCTGATTGCTGGGTTGTTGATAAGACTTCTAGTCTTAAAATAGTATTGAAGTGAAAGTTTGTCTGGCCGAGCGGAAGTGGAAGTTCGTTAGCGAGCACGTTAAGTGATTCGATTGGAGTGGAGCGGAACGCGCCATTTGTGATACGCAAAGCATTGTTTGCTGTGGTCGAGAGTAGTTTTGGCTGCAGATCCGTTAGCAACGGCTCCGTAGTCTATGCGCGATCATATTATTGCTCTGAACAACGTCATTCCGGTGTCCATGTCGGCACCGAACTTCAGGGATGTTACCGATTGGATAAGTCCCGTCGACCTTTTGCATCGAGTCGCCAGTAAAAGATGTCCCAGAATACTTGTCGCCGCCCAGTGAAAGATGTCCCAGAATACCTGTCACCGCCCAGTGAAAGATGTTCTAGAATCCTTGTCGCCGCCCAGTGAAAGATGTCCCAGAATACGTGTCGCCGCCCAGTGAAAGATGTCCCAGAATATTTGGCGCTACTCAGTAAAAGATGTCCGAAAATACTTGTCGCCGCCCAGTGAAAGATGTCTCAGAATACTTGTCGCCGCCCAGTGAAAGATGTCCCAAAATACTTGTCGCCGCCCAGGTGCTTTCAGCCTGCGGAAAATTGAATGTACTCATTTAATCCATAGAACTAACAACCTCAATGTGTAACCTAGGTACTGTACCTTACATTTGTAAATTGTGTTCTATCAAACCCCGTATAAAGGAATAGACTTGTCAGGCAACAAACATTACGTGCGCGCACACACATCACTCGTACAACGCTATGGAACACGCACACAAGCCAGCATACAAGATAGGAGAAAAGTACAGAACAGTAATTCACGAAGACGGCGTTAGATGGACAAAATGAAGAACAGTTAGATATTTTATTTCAAGGAATATTTGCAGGGATAATTATGGCATTCAAAGAAATGAGTACTAGAGGCAAAATTTGAAGAACAGCTAAATACAAATTTAAAGATTTACTACGTGGATTCGGTCGACATGAACACTTGGTTAAAATCAAGTAGAACAGTTTATTTTACGTACAGGAAATATTTATGTTTCTACATAACTTATTCAAATCGGTAGAAGAAGAATGTTTGCTTACACTAAACACAGTTTGCATAGTAGCGAAAAAAACAAAAACGTTCATGAATAGACGGAAACGAAACAAAAGTTTTCACACCTGGAATACTCCCTGGCATGAATTCTTGTTATGGTATCATACCAGACAGGTTTTGTCAAGTATTTCTAGCGACAAAATTTAGACTTAGTTCGAACATATTTTGAAAAATCATAATTTGAGACCGCTGCGAATCTTTAACAGTCATCGAACTTTATTTCGTGACTGAACGCTTGCAAAGGATAGTGTTCAAATGACATAGCTTTGACTAGATCTGACAGGTCTCAGGCCTGACCTTTCAACGATTCAGTGACTCAGTCCTCCTTGACATATCCGTCGCAGGACGCCCAGTTATAATCTTCAACTATGTTGATGACATCCAGATTGCCAGCTCAGATGAGACTGAGCAACTCCAAGACCTCGAAGAACTTTTCACCAGACTAGCAGCTCATGAGCTAGTCCTAAACTCACTGAAAGGTGAGTTTGGACGCCCCGAAGTGGACTTCCTGGGACACAGAATAACCTCACAGGAAATTTTGTCTTTGCCCGAGAAGGTCAAGACTATCAACGAATTTGAGAAGCCCGTTTTCATCAGGACACTTTGGACTTTTTATGGAATGATCTAGTTCTTCAACAGGTTCTTACATGACATTGCTTCAGTCATGGCACCACTCAACACACTTCCTTCGGGGAAACCCAGGAAGAATGAATAAATTTATTGGAACCCAGAAGCAAACCAGGCGTTTGATGATGCCAAAATATCTCTAGCGCAGTCAATAATGCTCCATCGCCCATTGCCTGACCCCCCAACTGCAATTGCAGTGGATGCTTCCAACACTACAGTAGGAGCAGTCATCTAGCAGCTCCACGACAATTAATGGAGACCGCTTGCTTTCTTCAGCAAGAAACTCCAGTCACGGGAAAAGAAATACTCTATTTTCGGTAGAGAATTGCTCGCTGCTTACCTTTCAGTGAAGCACTTCCGCTACGTCATTGTAGGCATAGACTTTGCCATCATCACTGACCATAAACCATTAGTTGGTGCACTTCACAAATGACAGGAACGAGACATCCCTCAGGAGAGCCGTCGACTCTCCTACATCAGTCAGTTCACAACTGACATCCGGCACATTGTTGGAGAAAAGTTGCAGACGCTTTGTCACGATTTCATGATCAAGAGGAACCAGTCACGCAACTGCCTCTTGAACAAAACGATGAGGTTCATGATTACCTTCTCACAGCAATTTTTACTGACACTGATGAAGATCGACTTCGCATGGAACAACTTCAAGACCAAGAGTTAAAAGTGTAGTGATCAGCAATCGCACTACGTTCACACAGTCAACCCATAATATGACTATCAGTACATTCTTTCGTGTACATGTAATCAGTGGTGTTTTCGAGTACCTAGTCAATTTTCGTGGTCACTAGCTTTTAGGTTACTAGTTTTATGAGGTCAAAAGACTAGTTTGAAAATAAATTAGTTTTGTTGTTTTTAGATAACGTAGTTATATAGTTATATCATTCAAGCGAAACTTACAATTGCATGGTAGCGTTTTGATTATATATATTTGATAATGAATGAACATATTGGTCACACTGTCAGAGTATCGCATTATTTTCAAGGTTGAGCCGCAGCTACAATGTCTTTTCAATCTCAGATACTCACAAGATTTTCAAATTGGCAACATAGAGAACAGGAAGGGAATGAATAAGAAGGCAGTTAATTTGCCCCATGAATTGACAAACGAATTATAGTTCTACAATGAACGACAAACAAATTGGCAGTGGGGAACTTAGGTAATTATGGTGGTTTCCGCATGAGACCAGGACTGAAAGACAATGCTCGTGGGGCACCATCGTTTGGGCTGCCCCGGTTTGGTCTTGAGCCTGGCGTCCAAGAAAGAGGCCTGCTGTCGGGATGACTGCGAAATAGATGGATCCAGGGCATGTTGTGGCTTTCTTGGTAAGGACCATTTCTTTTGACTCTTGGTCCTATGAACTCCCATTGTAGGTGCTCCCCGGGTAGCTTGGCTGGGCCCCCCGGGTCCAGGCTGTGGAAGAATTCCTTTGGTTACATAGAGTAAGGTCTCTTTGATAAGACCTTTATGTTCACCCACAAAAACCGCAGGCAACAATATGTGCCTTTAATTGAATGGAAAGTTTGGGCTCAGTCAGGTACCCACAAGTCTAGTTAAGTAGTCAGCATAAATTGTTATTGAAGTTAAAGAATGGAGGAATTGGCTCCGTCAAGTGGTAATGACTCACTATATTTTAGAATTAGCCGTTATGAAATAAAATTCTTGAATGGAATTCCATTTTTGTCAATTATGACACTGCATATGAAATATGTGTGGAATTGTGATTCAGCAGGGTTCATAGGGAACATATACCTGCTAAAATTCCTTTCTAGCTGACACAAAATACAGTCAGGGTTGACATCCACATAGTTTGATATTATTTATCTTAATTCATTTAGCTAGCTTTAAGTATGAAACTAGGAAAGGGCATTAATAATCTAAGGTTGCGTTCAAATATTTCTATGTTGTCTCCCTATATTACCATATATACAAAATCCAAAATCAGCCAACACTTTCAGCCTGGTGCTGTACACTGTGCTGACCAGTACACATATTGTCACTGTATGATCATTCCTAAATAACTCATTACTATATTTATATACATATTCTAGGCCCTCCTAAATGCTTAAAAAGAAGCTGTTAATGAAACTATACTCTACACTGAAAAACTTACCCAGTATTGGCAGGTGGACTCACTGAACCACGCTTTAAGAATATTATCGAATGAGTGAACTGGTTCAATGCCTTGCTGCAGGCTTACTCGATGTTGCCGCATGCACAATAGTTTAAACTAGTGGTCTGAAACTTACATTTTAGAAATGTCGTCTCCCATGATTCGGTCTATTTGAATGAGCACCATGAACAAGGTATGCTTACCTTTTTATTTTAATACCAATTGTAGGGACACTTGTCCTCTACAGTGTAAATAGTAGAAAACATGTAAATTTAGTGTTAGAAATATTATATATATTTTAATGTATAAAGTAGCATCACAATGAATTAAACACACTACCTAGAAATGGTAAGTACAGTCATATATCAACAAACATGGCACAACGTGGAATTATTACGTTACTTATGATTCCAGTAAAACAAAATACAAAGCCATATGACATTCTCAGAAACAACAAGTCGATGAAAATTATTTATCAGAAATCATCCAGCAAGTAGGTTGGAAACACACCGCAGAACTGATTAAGGACGAACCATTGCACCGACGTTGTTCATATTTTTTTCGGGATGAGAGCAAATATGGTTGCTCTTGGAAATTTAATAAGTGTTATGTCTTGAATAATAATAAGTGTTCAATAGGCAGGAAACAGAATTTTTTGATAATACAAATAAATTTTTCTTTTTTTACTTGCAGAGTAGGAATTCCTTTCTCATTACAGTGCAAACATACACATATATAACAGGGTAGGAATAATCAGAGTTAACATTGTACCCTGAAAACCATTCACCCTCGTATTAGTTGGAAATAACATCACTCCAGACGGCACAACAAGGTAATTTACTGGCTAGGTGACATTCCTCAAATAGGAGGACACAATTACTTCCCAGTGTTGTAAAAGTGACTCATAAAAGTGGTCATAAGTATTTTCAGGTATGTTATTGAGGTCAGCAGTGGCTGATCTTTGAAAACGTTCCTTATAAACGTTCCATAAACGTTCCATACTAAATTAAAATTAACTATTTATGTGTCACTCGGGCAAAATATTTTCCGACGACCAGTTCCAGACTAGGGTCGGAACTGACAGGATCTTCAAGTAAATGACTTCGATGTTTTTCATTTAGCAATAAGCTGGAGGCAACTTGCTCCTGTTTAGAACTACCTTTATAAATCTTTGATACTGCTGTACTAGGATTAGTCTTGAAAATATTTTACTTCTCTATGAAATATTCCCTTTTCTTATCTCCGCTCGGCTAGTGCTGATATGTAGACCTCACAATTTGTGATGCCGGTAATATATTTTAGGATGAAAGATTGATGAAGCTGTTTTAATTAGGAGCTAGCAATCAGCCATCCCCTTGTTATTTAACTAAATATGCTCCAAGATATTCTGTTTGTACATACTTTTTTTCATTAAATACTGCATGAAGTGTGTCTGAGTGTTCTGCTGGGGTTCTCTAGGTGTAGCCAATAACTAAGCCTGGAGATCTTTGATGGTTCTACTGTGACTAGACAAGATTCGGTCGATGCCTTGCCCGCTATAGAAACCCCATGACCACAGTAAACACAGTGGTACACGGGTGGCGGGAAGGACTTGCATAAGAAGTGCCTTCCCTGATCCCATGTATTCTTGCAGCTACTACCGGCCTCTTGAGCGCTGGAACCAAGAAACACATCCATGATCAATACCCTAAGAAACATTAGTGAAACAAGAAAATCAAAACCGAACATGAGATCCAATCATCTCTACAAATATAAGTAGAGTTGATAATAATAATTGTGTTGTTATTTCATACCCAAGTGAGTTATAGTAATAGTCAAGCATTCAAATTGTGTTATTCTATCTAGGAGGAACAGCGATAACTGGTGACCCCATATAAAAATTAATTTCAAATCTAATGCACAACCTCAACTGAAGGTTATTTAATGATAAGGACTGCCCACTTGGGATAGAAAAAGAATAACTGTAAGCTAAGGGGTCGTGGACATTGCAACTTTAGTATCTTGTTGTGGGATAAATAAATAACAAATTACAGAGGACGGGGTGGGGGGGAATTACAATTCTCTCTTAAATATCAGTATTCAGGATAGGTAGTGTAAGAGCTAAGAGTTACCTATTTTGCAAACAAATTTATCAACATCCTTGCAGCTAGCAAAGTGATTTAGGAGATTTGACATTTTTTTGTCTCATCATTCTTTTAACTTCATCGCTTTTGGGTGACGTCAAATGATTCTTTTCCTTGTTTGCTAAAAATATTTGCCAACCGAGAACCACATGGCGCCTTTATTTTTTTAACAATAACTATAACATCTTCAACATAAATATTCACTAACACACACTGGGTAAGCATACATACAAATTTTTACTCCTTTATTATTTCTCTTACAAAACACCACCTCCACCTCACTGTCTGCAATCATAAATTTGTGTTTCAGGCATATCCCACACCTCTTTAGGAACTAAAAGCAAACACAGGTGCGGAGGAGCACCACCAAGCGCAATTGGTGTAGCTACTACATGATAGCCCTCTAAAATCATCTTCCTACAAAAATTAAATACCACACACAATTCCCACTACAAGAACTATTTCATCATGCCAGGTCAAAGAGGATCACCCACTCCGGTGGTCAGGGAAATCACCCTTCCTGCATACCAGCCCACAGACAACACATACTGGCTATATTTCGTCGACGCCGAATTTGCTCTCACATCATAAATGATGAATCCAAATTATACACTGTATTGAAGACACTTCTACCCAATGCACAACTTGAAGTCCGTGACATAGTCATAAATGAAAAAGAAAAGATACTCAAAACTGAAAGATAAAATCACAGACATCAGCACTGCTCCGGGAGCATCACGCGTGCGTTAGAGCCTGGAAACAGAAAGTCGAGGTTCTCGCACCATGACTCAATATCTTAGCGACTTTAGAAAATTAATAGGGAACCAATCAAAGGATGACAACCCCTTTTTAAGAAACATATTCTTTCGTGAAATTTTTCCATCACTCAAATATGCCACCCTAGCAAATGGTGACACAACGCTTGCAGAGATTGTTAAAGCAGCAGTTCGGGTACTAAAAGTATTTACCGAGCTCAATGCTACCTCAGTCAACATGATGGAGGCCATACAAACAGCATGGGGACAAGGTCAGACACCAAAATGGGAAGCGTGTGACGGAGTGATCAACCGCATTTCTGAGTTTGGCTTGCGCAACAAGGTGCTGGAAATAAAAAAAAATCTCGCATGGAGAGACTCATAGAGCGCCTCGAGCGACAAATGTCCTCCCTTGAAGAGCGTCTAGCCAGGGATTAACAGAACCTGCTCCATCGCGTTCAAAAGTTGGAACAGCGCTCTCAACATCAGCACGGATCTGATAGAGCAAGGAACCAATAGCGACCAAGATTGAATCCTGCACCAGGTCAAACAAGATGTTATTTCTATGCTAAATTTGGCCCCGGAGCATTCCGTTGCATTGAACCCTGTGACATGGCACACCTCCTACCTAAGAAGGAAAACTAAGGTCCGTAGCGATACCCCGAGCGCCGTTACGGCCATAGCAGCAGTGAAATCTTGTCTCCTTGTTTTGCATGGTTGTGCAAATAAACTCAACTTTCTGATTGACACAGGAGCTGCGGTAAGCGTCATTCAACCACTTTGATCAGAAGTGAACAATGAAGAAGTGAGCAACTTGCATGCAGCTAATGGCTCCCCAATACCAACCTACGGCCAGCGCCTCATGACACTCGACACAGGCCTGCGCAAAGATGTCACTTGGCCCATTGTAATGGCCAAAGTAGAACAGTCGATCATTGGCACTGATCTGCTAGGCTACTACAAGGTTGTAGTAGGTCTACACAACCGATGCTTATTGGATATACTAACAAACCTAAAAGCTCGGGCAAGTTTAGTCACTGCCAGTGATACACCTAACACATTAGGAGACGACCCAGAATGCTATCGCTTGCTTCTTCAAAAATACAAAAACCTCACCATACCTAACCCAGCACTTCGAACACCGAAGCACAAAGTGAAGCCCATCATTACCACTTCAGGACAACCGGTTTTCACCCGTCCAAGAAGATTGAACCCAAAAGTAGCCGACGTAGCCAAAGAAGCGATGTGGGCGATGCTCTGTGATGGGATCATCCGTCCAAGCTCGAGTCCCTGGGCCTCGCCCCTACCCGTAATCCCTAAGAAGAGTGGTTGGTGAGTTTGTGGCGACTATCGCCTTTTGAACGAGGTCACTTGTAAAGATAAGTACGCCTTACCTGCTCCTGAGGATTTCTCAGCAAAAAGCTGGCAGGCTGCTCAGTATCCTTCAAGGTTGACTTGACCTCGGCCGATTTTCAAATCCCTCTAGACGAGGAAAGCATTTCAAAGACCGCTGTTACCACACCATTAGGCAGTTACAAGTTAACTCGAATGTTATCCGGTCTTTGTGGTGCAGCACAAACATTTCAAAGATTTATCGATACTGTACTGCGCGACATGCGTGTGGATGGGTGAGAAGTCATTCACTTTAATTACATCGATGACTTACTAGTGGCAAATTACACTGAAGCCGAGCACCTATAGAATCTGGATGAGCTTTTTCAGAGACTGGACGCACATAGCCTGGTTAACAAACCGCTGAAGTACGAGTTCGGCAGACAAGAGATCAACTTCTAGGGCCACAAAATAACTCCACAGGGAATCTCCCACTGCATGAAAAAGTACAGGTCATCGCAGATTTTGAGATACCTATTTTCATCAGGACCCTCAGAACGTACTGTGGGATGGTGAAGTTCTAAAAAAGATTCTTGTCTAAAATTGCACAGATAATGGCATCACTGAATATGATCCTCGCGGGAAAACCCCGTAAAAAAAGCTAAAATAAACTGGACCCCACAAGCAAAAAAGGCACTTGAGGTCGCAAAGACCTTACTGGCGAAAGCCACACTGATGCACTAACCAGAACCTGATGCTCTCACTGCAATAGCGGTAGATGCGTCCAGCCCGACGGTTGGCGCAGTCCTTCAAAAGCTCCAGAACGCAGAATGGTGGCCGCTCGCATTCTTCGGCGAGAAATTGCAGCCATCTGCACGGAAGTACTCCACTTTTGGTAGCAAATTGCTTGCTGCTCATCTAGCAGTCAAGCATTTCAAATACTTAGTGGTATAAATCCCCATTACCATACTCATCGATCATAGCTAACCGTTGGGGCTATGAGCAAAAGACAAGAGAGGGACATCTTCAAGGAAGGTCGACACCTGTCCTTTTTAAGCCAATTCACCACTGACACAAGGCATGTGGCTGGTTCGGACAACGCGATTGCAGACGCTCTTTCAGGATGCCACGACCATGACGAAGAAGAGGGACTGAATTACAGTCCAGGAGATGGCGACAGCACACCCTACTTTTCCGCAATTTTTGAAGATGCGGACGAGAAACTCCTCGAGGTAGAGCAACAACAAGACAAACACTTCTAACAAAGCAGGACTCGCCACTGCAATTCACAGCGATAAAAGCTACCCGAAGATGAGGAATCATCCTTCCGTCTACACCAAGTCAATGGTATTTACATGCACATACATGATAATGTGTGTCGACCTTACATCCCACAGCCAATGCGCAAAGAATTTTCCAATAAGGTACACAACATTGCCCACCCTGGGGAGCGTGCCTTAGTTCAGCTACTTGCCACGCTTTATGTATAAACAGCCATGAAAAGGACATCCGACAATAGTGTGAACAGTGCACAAACTGTCAAACAGGCAAAATAACCCGTCACAACTTCGTTCTATCACAAACCATTAGACCAGAAGGAGGAAAGTTTGCGCAGGTATATCTCGATCTCGTGGGACCCTTAACTCACATTGAGGGGTACGAATATCTACTCACCATGATCGACAGACACACCCGCTGGCCTGAAATCTGTCCCATCAAGGGTGCAAGAGCAGAAACAGTCAGCAAAGCTTTCCTTGCTACCTGAATCTCACACACTATGGTTGCCCCATCAGCATAACCACAGATCGCGGTTCTCAGTTCGAATCAGCACTGCGTACCAGTCTCATAAAAACCCATGGTTCGGTGTGCATCAGGACCACCGCTTACCACCCTCATGCCATTGGCCTGATTGAATGACTCCACCGCCAAGTCAAGGATGCATTGAAGACGCAGGCTTATCCTCACCATTGGGTGGAAAAACTTCCGCTCATCCTCTTAAACATGCGATCCGCAGTAAAAATGGACATCGACTACACATCAACAGAACTCATGTTTGGAGTAAACTTACGCCTTCCATGCGACCTGTTGGTCAGAAACCACAATCCCGAGCTGACCTACATCAACGAATACACACAGAGACTACAAAACTTTATGAACGAAGTCGGTCCGGCACAGTCCAGAGCAATACAACCACCAGAGGGATTTCTCGACCTCAAACTCAAAACAGCGACGCACGTCTTTGTTCGCATTGACAGAGTACGGCGCCCGATCGAAGCACCCCACGAAGAACCTTTTGAGATAGTTCAACGTACACCAAAGCACTACACCATCAAGCGACGAGGCAAAACCGACCATGTCCACGTCTCTCGTTTGAAAGCGGCCAATGGCGTAGACGGCGTTTCCCGAAAGACACTTACTTGTCACGATACAGATTGGAAACGTTCCGTCAACCTCACCAGGCTCAGAGGTTGTTCTTCCACCAGGCGCAGCACTTTCCAGAGGATTGGTTCACGCAACGCACCCAGACTACCAATAACCCAGCCAAGTTAACCACACCTACTCGCACAGGACGGCGAGTTCAAATAAATTCACGACCTCAAGTCAGGTTGTTCACTCAAACCCCCGGGTCTTACAGAGCAGTATGAGCACCAGACCGCCTTAACATGTAGCTAACGTTACTCGCTTGGACGCCAGCCACGAAGGGGAGAGCATAATACTGCATCTCCGGCTGCATTCTGAGAGAGGAGTGATGTATAGGTTCCCAATTGACCACATATTATCCTAATAACAATAAACACATCATATGTGCATCACAAGCACCTATTGCTATTAAGCAATCATCTTTTTTGATCTTAGTGTTAGCATCTCTCTGTATGCTACTGTAGAAGTCATTAGACCATTATATTTATAGTTTGAGGAATGTAACATCTTTGCTAGAGAAATTACTGCAGCATCTACATTTTCAAGGTGCATTCTTCAAATATATCAGTTACATGAATGAGAACCTATTTGCAAAGGTCACTTTGGTATAGCT
>SDVV010031965.1:0-11484 GCA_016164225.1 Gammarus roeselii
TATATATATATATATATATATATATATGTATATGTATATGTATATGTATATGTATATATATATATATATATATTTATTTTATGTTTATATAAGACATATATATATCTTACTATCATTGTTACACTTTCTTACTAGGGCTGCAATTGTACTCTGTATCGAATACACTTACCCCTGTCTATTTTCTGGTTACCCTATTGTTGAAAAAAATTGTGTTCACTCTACGAATTATCAAAATATGATGTCAAAGTAAACTAATAGCTAAAACCCTATTCCGTCCACGTGTAAAGACGCCGAATATCGGCGTTTTTATTTGTTTTATCCATATTTTGTTGTCGGAGTAATGTTCATTGATGAATTACGCTCCGCTTAATCGGGCCACTTTGGGAACTGTTTCCCCAATTTATGCTACCCAGCGGGGAGAAATACTCTGTAACACAGAGCCGTTGTTTTCAGCAAAATTAGGTCACGTATCATCCGAGAGGGTTTCGGACCCTGATTCCTTAACGTTTGTCTGCCTGTCTGTCCGTCACTCGTAACGCTCGTTCAAGAAAGTGTCAAAATTCTATGACTCTGTACTTCGGCAAAATTTATGGATTTAGACGATTCGTTGCTCCAACTAAGGAACAGCACCTTGCGCAGATATCCAGTCTGCTTTTTCTCAAATAAGTTATCGTTTCTTCAAAATCGGGGTTTGAACTTGGGCATTTTTGTCATGTTCTTCACGCTTTTTGCCAGAGACTTTTCAAAATGCTAAAGCTTCGTCAATAATACCTGAATTTTATCAATACGTAGCTCAAACTAGGGAACAACATCATACGCATAGCTTCAGGTTGTTTTTTCCTGAAACACGTTTTTGTTTTCCCAAAATCTAGCTTTGAACTTAGCAATTTTTTGATCTCTTTCAATACTGCTTTCAGGCCAACCATATTTCAGGACTTGCTAATCACGCCCTATACAAGGCCGTTTTTTCAGAATGCTAAGGCTTAGGACAAAATTGGATGGATTTCTACGCTTCATGTATCAAACTACAGGACAACCCTACGCAAAGCTACAGTTTTTTTGCAAAAAAGGTTTTCTGAGCTTTGCACTTTCGATACGTCATATATGGGGCTGGCTCTTCAAATTGCTACAACCTCAGTAATACAAGCATTTCAGTTTTTGTTGTGCAAATTAAATAACAGTACCATATGCAGAACTCCTCGTTGATATATCGCCATGTCCACCTACTGAATATTTGTTGCTTGCAGCGGTAGCCAAGTGTAAACGATCAGACGCCTCAAGAGAAAGTTGTTTTTTGGAATGCAAACTATAATCCAAAGTATCACATTAAATATTGTTAACAAATCGAAAAAAAAATCCCGAGTAACGAACGATGCTGGTGAACCTGACCGTTCCGCTGTGGTGGATAAGGTCGAGTTGTGAATAAACTTGTGTAATTAAATTAATTTTATTGTTGGGTGTCGATGCACTTATTCCAACGACGTATTAACCGAGGTCACTTATATAGTTGTAGTAGCTGAAATATTTGTCCGTATTGAACAGATCACATGGAAATTGGCTCTGAACTGTGGTAAGCCGTTTCGTGAGGTTAATTCCTCAATAATGAACACCTAAAAAAATGAAGCACAACCCACGGCGTTGGTGGCCCTTAATTAGAGTGTTTGGGCAACACGAAGATGTCTATAGTGAGTTAGCGATGTATCGGCACAGAGCATGACGGTTCAAGAAAGGTCGTCCAACTGACCAGAAACACGCACTACGATTGATCCACAGCACTTTAAACACCAGATACATTGTCTTCTTGCGTTGGGTTTTCGATATCCCTGCATGAAGGTTGAATGTGAACGTTTTTCACTAGCTGTTTCCTCTAAGCCTAGAGGAAACAGCCATGTGTAAATGCATACCTGAAAACATACGTTGATATCGGTATCGAAACAAAACGCGAGAAGACACTTTCTGTTGTTGAACAACAAATTATATTGTGAGTTGTTGCCACGTTAGAATACTCATTGCCACACTGTATCGAACGCGTAGACGAAAAGTTGTTCCATTTACGATCAGTTTACAAAGTTGGTATTTAATCTAACCTTCTGTGAAGTTTCGTTCATCATATAGGCAAAATATTTGTAGACCTGTGTATTGAGTTACATGTGTAATGTTAACAAACCCTGTGTGAGTTAAAAAACCTATGTGCGTCCCACAGACCCTGGTACAAACCGTTTTTTTTAACCGTTATTGATATTGTTGATGGTGAATATTTATTTATTGTATCTCAAATAGGTAAAGTATTTTACACGTTCTGCCATGTTTGCGAGTCATTAGGACGACTGTCGGCCAGCGGGGTGTGTTATTAGGCGTACATAATACAGTGTTGGACAAGGTACAATATCAAGACATTCTCAGTCATTTTTCCACAGCCTCCTTGCAAATATTGGACAAAGTGAATGTAAGAATGTAACTAGGATACTGTATTGCGTCCAACACTGCACGGATATAAATCATGTAAATTACTTGCTCAGTGTAAGACGTCCATAACACGTAAGAATATAAACGGTTGCTTTATTACAGCAGCGATCTATGTTTAAGAGAATTGATATTATTTTTATTTAGCATGACATACACTTGGATCTGATTACAAGAATGAATATCAAATATATTCTATACAGCATCACCGGTTGATTTATTTTTTCAGCACTCCAGCAGATAGTCCAACACTCCAACGTAAGGTGCAACTGCAGTGCTTTGTAATTCTTGTCTGCATTAATACTAACTGGTCCAGCTTCTGGCTATTCAGATGATTCTTCCAAAAATAAGCAGGCGGTTACTGTGGCACCCGTGCATAACTTAGACATTCGCAGCGCACACGAAATTGATTCTAGGCAGTAGTAAACCAAATCAATGTAGTATCCAATAGGAATAGCACTTTGAATAATCCAGGTAGTAGTGCTGGGTCGACGTTCGGCGCTAGAAGGACGCTGACTCCAGCGCGCTAGAAAGCTCCGTCTCTAATCTAGTAGCCAATCTCCTCCACTCAGGTCCCGCAGGGGGCACAGCACAGCCGCGGGGGAGTGCTTGCTCTCCTCTGAGGCTTGCGTCGTGCTTGGGGGGTGTGGCGTCCCCACGGACCCTGAGTCACATACCGCGTACATCTTGCCATACTTCCCCAACCCTCCTCACCTCCCACTCTCACCCAACCAGTCCCACTCTACTCGCATTATCGCCCATTCCCACCCAACCCGTCACTGCTTCCACACTCTTCCTCCGTAAGGACGTTAGTGTAGCGAACCCTCCCTAGGCATCTGTAGGGGTAACGGTCCGCACGGGGTCACGGCACAACCGTGGGGGTGAACACCCTTATTTCCCTGCAGACTCCGCTCTTCTTCATCCTTAATTATCTCCTTTTCTCCCTCATCTTGATTTGCTTAACTTTAATTTACCTCGTTTGCATCTCATGCTTAGTTCAAATTTCCTTCAACTTATCTCAGACTTCTTCTTAACAACTCTCCTAATAGCCGCTGCAAACACGCGCACTTGACACACACATACCGGTCCTAACTATTTTCCTTTCGGGGGGCTAAAAACAGCCAAGTTGCGCTCTTTCTTTCATGCAACCTTTTTCTACGACTCTTTCTTTTTCTTTGCTCCATTCTTGCGTAAAATTCCCTACATCTAGGGTAGATCTCATGCATGGGATCCACGTTTTCTGTCTTATCTTCATCTTCCCCCTCAGCAGGTGTTGGAGCGAGTAGCCCGGCACCTGAAGGACTATTGCAATCCCTTGGGGCTCTTAAGCAGGGTAGGTAGTGTGTTAATCCTTCTTACTGCCACACGGGGAATGCTGGGATCTAATGGTCTCCGCACCATAGGAGTTCCTGTACCTCTTGTGGCACCCGTAGACACCATAGACGTTCGCCGCGAAAAGGACTTTGACATTGCGCAGTAGTAAACCTAACTCAAACATTAAAACATCAAAAGAAGATAAACAAAGATTACCTTGATGCAGCACTGTTTGCTGGGTTGATTTTCGGCGCCAGAAGGACAATTGCTCCAGTGCGCTAGAAAGCCTCGTCACTCGAATGTAATCTAGTGTAGCGAAGGATTGGAAAACACCTTTGAAACCATGATTGCGTTTTCTCCTGAAAGTTTGCTCCTACCAGTTAGAAACAACAATGCAAATGGCTAACTCAGACCAGCTTGAGACGTGACACCGGCACACTGAGGTCGATCATTTGGGGTCAGTAGCTCTCACATGTTTAGACTTCTTCGGTTGTGAGCTCTGCCTTGATGAAACTTTTGAATCAAGCGAGGACTTGATAGTGAATGTCTAGTAACACTAATTGAACCACTCTAATGGAGAAACCACGCTGGATACGGCTCAGTCTTCCACCAAAAGAGACTAGATTAGAGTGTCAAGGCTTTCTAGCCTAAAGAGACTAAGAGACCTCCTAACACACTTCATCCACCTATTTCGGCCAAACCGTACCTTCAGGTTGGCGGCACTCATGCCATCTTATTCCTTCAGGGGAACGTCACGGTATTGCTTTGTCTTCCACTCATAAGAGCCATTTGGTTCCACATTGCGCTTCTGCTTTTTATTCGAATGAATCCTGAAGAGAAAACATTACAGAGACGTTTTTACGAGAGAATCTTGATTACATCCATTGAACGTAGTTTCCGACCGATTTAGACCTTTGTGTCTTTCAACCTTACTCGGGAAACTCGAAACCTTCAAGTTCCTCGACTGTCCTCGAGTTATTAGGGAATATAAACTTTTGGCCGCTAGGTGGCGCGTGGCGTCTTGCGCCTGTCGGTCTAAATGTCTTCCAGGTAGCGAGTGGCACGCTCAGCCGTCTGCCGGTTGAACCCCCAAACCCCTCCTTTTACTATATAAGCGAGGGTTGGGCTACTCCAGCGCCCGACATGCCAGAGAAAAAATAAAGTAGGCCGCAAATAGACTTTGGGTATAACAGTATTTTTCAAATGCAGTGATCTGAGGATCAATTTTTAATTTAGCATAGCATCGCAATAAAATATATACTCAGAAAGTATCATCCTACAGATGTCGCTCGGAGCAATTCTTTTACTCCTCCTACTGATTTCCTTTCACTCCTTTTTTCTTCCCTGTGTTCTCTACTATTCCCACCTTATCACGACTCATCATTATCATCACCAGCATACATTCGTCGCTCTTGCTTCGGACGCAGAGCGCTCCCGCTTCACTCGATCCTGACAGATCGTCGCACCTTTTCGAAAGGTAAGATTCAGTGCGGGGCGGCCCATCTGGGCAGTGCATTAATGACCCACTGCTCGTAGAGCCACAGATGGGGTTGGCAATTATTACCCTGCCCTACTGAATTTGCTCTCAGTGAGCTGCAACCCAATACACGACAATTTGTCAGACATTGGTCGAAACAGAAAGTTGTAGAGACAGAAATCTGTTGACAGACCTCAAATTTGTCAAGAGAAAAATTTGCTATATCAGAAATTTGTCAAGACCTGAATCTGTCGACACAAAATTTGTCGTCACACCAAATTTGTCGACACACCAAATTTGTTGGTACACCAAATTTGTTGGCACACCAAGTTTGTTGACACACCAAATTTGTTGACACCAAATTTGTCAACACACCAATTTGTCAACAGAAAGTTGTAGACAGAAATCTAACTACACCTTATTTATCAACACCAAATTTGTTGACACACAAAATTTATTGACATCAAATTTGATGACATCAAATTTGTCGAGACAGAAATTGGTTGAGACAGAAATTTGTCGAAACAGAAATTTGTTGAAACAGAAATTTGTTGAAACAGAAATTTGTCGAGACAGAAAGTGTTGAGACAGAAATCTGCCGACACATAATTTGTCAACCTACCAAATTTGTTGACACAACCCAAATTTGTCAACGCACCAAATTTGTCGACACATAACTATGTTGAGACAGAAATTTGTTGAGACAGAGATTTGTCTAAACTTGAATTCATTGAATTGGAAATTTGTTGAAATAGAAATTTGTCCGAACAAATTTGTCTAAACATGAATTTGTTGAGACAGAAATTGGTTGAAACAGAAATTTGTCTAAACATAAATTTGTCTAAACAGAAATTTGTGAAACGGGAAATTTGTTGGAACAGAAAGTTGTTAAGACAAAAAGTTGTCTAGACAGAAAGTTGTCGAGACAGGAAGTTGTCGAGACAGGAAGTTGTCGAGACAGAAAGTTGTCGAGACAGAAAGTTGTCGAGACAGAAAGTTGTCGAAACAGAAAGTTGTTGAGAAAGAAAGTTGTCGAGACAGAAAGTTGTCGAGACAAAGTTGTCGAGACAGAAAGTTGCCAAGACAGAAAGTTGCCAAGACAGAAAGTTGTTGAGCTAGAAATTTGTCAAAAAATAAATTTGGTGACACAATTGTTGACACCCCAAATTTGTCAACAGATAAATTTGGCGACACATAAATTTGTTGACATAATCACAAATTTTTGTTTGATTAAGCACTCTTTCTGCAAAATATTGTGTTATACCCATACTATCGTATAAGTCTTTACCTCCGACATAAACTTCTCTCTCCCTGATTTCACAGCATGCCGGAAACGCTCCCCGCGTCAGGCCACCAAGCCAGCCGATAGAAAGAGATATCGGCTTCCGGGTCCACCTGCTCCCAATGTGCCTCTCCTCTGCCCAAAAACGACCTCCATACCACCTTCATGAGACACTTCAGCTGCTTCGCGGGACACGTGTATAGGCCAGCAGGGTGCGCCATCTGCCTATCTGCCATGGAAACGGCCCCAGGCAGTGCAGCCTACGAGGTTTTCCTGAACAGAAATCGGTCCATGAGACTGAGATACACTGGCAACGTCACATCGGACACAAGTTTTTTTTTGCACCCTGACTCCCGCCATCTTATACTTCCGGGCACGCAACGGAATCTACCTCGGTACTCGTAGACTAGAAACACACGGAAGGCAGAGGAGGACAGCATGGCAGCAGACGAAACACCGCCTCTTCCCCTTCCCCGGAAGAGAGGTGGTATGTACCTCCCCTTAGCGCGACGTACACAGAGGGATTGGTAAGCAGCGACTATGAGGTCTACACCACAGAGCCCCCTAACAATCTGATCGAGGTTCATGAGAGAGGCCCTAACATCATTTTTTCCCCGGTGGACTTAAACAGCACCTCGGTTCAGTTACAGGTCCACCCCTTTTCTGCCACCAGCAAGTTCGAAGAAGCTCCCTCTCCAGCTTCTCAAGAGTGTCTTTGCGGTCGCGCAACCCTCCCATCGGGGGGTGACTGTCAGACATGACAGCCTAATTTGTCCTAGAACGTGTCCCAAATGCACTACTCCAACTCCTCGAGCAAATCAATACCACCCTGCCCAACGAGTCGGCACCGAAGGACCTCGACGCTTGGCCAAACACGCACTTTGCTCTCACAGCACACTGCCCCGTAGTCAAGTCCCTGATGGAGTTCGCGAATGCTTCGATCCTCTCCCCGAAGGCTTACTTCGACGCCTCAAAGGATAAGATCGCTTTCCTGGTCCATCACATTGCCATAGAAGCACGTACCAAAGACTTTCAATTCCGCACGCTGTTAGCTCAAAACCTACGCGGCTACGGCGCATCACTGACGGGGATCCTTGAGCTTATCCGGACTCTCGTCCTCACCGATGGCTCGCCAGTTACCACTCAGTCACTGCGTTGTCTGGCATAGCCCACCACAGGCTCCGTTCACAAACTATTGTCAGTATCCCTCTTTGGAGCAGCTCAGTGGGGATGCCAGATTGGGGTTGGTATTTGAACCTCAACTATTCACCGACGGGGCGATCTTACAGGCTAGCCAAGCGCTGGACACTTTCCGTAACAGGACAGAGGTGTGCTCCTTTCTGGGCCCCTCCACATCAGGTTTCGTTGCCCCTGCTCCACGGGGACCCCCGCAACACCGAGAAGCTGTCGCACAGCATCTCCTCTATAGCCGAGGCGGAATAACACGAAGCTCCTTTCGAGGCCGACCCGCACCGCCCAAGGCGCGCCTTACGTTCCAGCAAGACGCTAGGCCACCTCTAAGGGAGACGGGTGGTCTCCGGTGTCCCTCAGACGAGCTCCAGGCCCCTTCCACCTTCCCTGGGGGCCCGGGGACCCATCCTATACGTTTCAAGGAGGGGTAGTCGCGAAGGTGGTCTGAGAACCTCGGCACACAAACAACCCTCCCCCTCCCGCTCGCAACCACAGCTAACCCCGCCTTCCACAAACTCAGACGTTCTGCCGGTAACCCTTAGGAACCGCCTAGCGCGCTGGGCCAAGGCAACGCCCTTGGTCAAACGCATTATCGCCACAGGCCTCTCCTGGAAATTGACGCTACGACCTCCTCCCACTCGATCACACAGCCTCTCACCGACAACGCGAGTACGTTCTAGAACCCCTCGTATCACAGTTTCTGCGCAAAGGCATAGTCAAGGCGGTTCCCAGACAGCCGGTTTTTGTATCTCGCATCTTTGCGGTCCCCAAGGCCTCGGGAGGAGATCGCCTCGTGATCGACGTCAACAGATGCATCCCGGTATCCACGTTCCGCGCGCGTGTACCACCCACAGCGAATACGGGCAGTGCTGAACCCCCCTCTCTGGTTCACCAAGTTGGATATCAATGACGCCTTCCCATACATCCCGATTCATCCCAGGTTCTAAAGGTTCCTGGACTTTAAACTACGAAGCCAACTGATGTTCTTTTTGGTCCTCCCATTCGGTCTCGACCTGGGACCAAATTTTTTTACAACGGTCGCAAAGCTGCCCCCTCGTTTACTCCACCAGCAAGGGATAGATGCGGCCTTCTACATCGACGACTGGCTACTCTGGGCACCGACAGCACTTCACTGTCGGCGCCACACCCAGACGGACTGCGACCTTTTTCTCAAACTAGGCTTCCGCGTCCACATCGAGAAATCTATTCTAGAATCCATCAAGCAGATAGACTTCTGGGGGGTAACATTCAACGGCGCGGCCGGGTTCATCGCCCAAGCCTTACGACACATCGACCGCTGCAAGGACAAAGCCACGGAGCTACTTTCCCTCAGAACCCTCTCGCTACGACAGCATCAGAGTTTCCTCGGCATAATAAATTTCCTCACACCTTACTTACGCCATGCTCGCACTTTTCAACGAGGTGATGATCGCAGCACGCTCCCTCAGCCTCTCCCGCAAGCCCTGCCGTCTCAACAAACCCAACCGCCAGGCAGCTCAGCACTGGCGCGAAGAGACTTTTCTTCATTCACCCATCCTGTTCGTAATGCCTCCCCCGGAGCACCTCCTGTGGATGGATACATCGGACGAAGCGTGGGATGCCGTATGAGGCAGCGACCAGCAATCTTACGGCTGCTGGTCTCCCTGGGAACGCAATCTCCATATTACGGCGAAGGAATCGCTAGCCTTCATATTGCGCTGGGCGCACGAGCTCATTGGCACCACACCTCAGTCCGCGTGATGTCCGACAACCGCGCGGCAGTGGTCATGTAGAACCACTTGGGCTCCAGCAACGCCCCGGCACTGCAGAAGTTCGGAGCACAGCTCCTACAGATTCTCCAGCGCCACCACCTCTCGATCCTCGCGACCTACTCTCAAGTCTCCTACCGGGCCGATCAACTCTCAAGTCTCCTACCGGTAGAAACGGAATAGGCGCTGACACCTCAGTGCTTCTCCCGCCTCTCTACCGTGCGCGGGACCATACACATCGACCTCTTCGCGCATCCGGGGAACCACAAGCTCCCACTATTTGCAGCTCCGTTTCCTCACCTGCGAGCGGCTCTAGTGGATTCTCTCCAATGCGACTGGAATCAGATACAGATACAGACACAAGGCCGCATCCCCCAGAAAGGGAGGTGGCCGACGGCAAGGTGCAACTCACACCCTCATACGCTCACACTCACACAACTTAGCCCTTTTGTGCTAAAGGGTCCGGCCGGTGGCCCCTCAACTTACACTCTGGGTCACGAGTGCAGTCCGAGCATCCGTCGTCAGCAGCTGGGCCCGACAGTTTTCACTGGTTTACCCCCGCCGCATCTTAATGGCCGGGCCCCCCCACCCACGACCATCCCGACAGCGGGATGCCAAGGGCGGGAAAGCACATCAGAGCAGCGTCAAAATCAACCATTCTCCACTCACGGCTGTTCATTGCACGCTCTCTCTGCACCTCCACATTCATGTCTCTCCTTCCCAACGCCGGCTTCAGACCTTCCATCCACCCAAACTTCGGTCTACCTCTAGGCCTGCGACCACTTGCCTCCGCATTCATCACCCTTTTCACCAATCTCCCTTCATCCATCCTCACCATGTGCCCGAACCATCTCAGTACACGCCAATCCACTCTGTTCTCCAACTTCTTCACCATCCCTGTACTGATTTGAACCACGTCGTTGGTGATCCGGTCTCTCAGTGTTACTCCAGCCATGCTCCTCAAACACTTCATCTCGAAAACATTCAACCTTTTTCTCTCCTCTGCTCTCACCCCCCAAGCCTCAGCTCCGTAAAGTACAGTTGGTATTACCGTCCGCGCTACGGGTGGGACAATATAGTCCTCTTTTCTGTTTGGAAGGCTCTAACTTTTGTGGAAGCTCAAATCTGACTATTGACCTATACCAGGTATAAATTAAAGAACAGGTCTCCAAGTAAACTATATTGAATTATTCTTCAGTACGGATGGTTGTGGATGTTCAGAGGAGTTGGGGAATTAGGGAGCTGGAAGGAACAAGGATTAGGAATGACACAGGTAAGGAACAATGGATTATAGGAGCAAAAGGTGGTCAGAGGAAAGGAGCATGAGAAGGTGACCATACTGAAAAATAAATATGAATGAACTAATTAGAAATGAATCACTTTAATCTTACAGAATAGGACTCTGATATCCTTAGGGGATGAATTAACTTACAGATCTTAAAGGATATGAATAGTTTGAACTATCATGCAAAAAGCATACTGAAGCAAGAACAATAAAACAAGGGAACTAAATAGGAATCAAACAAACAATTAGGGAAGGGAACTGCAATTTAGCAAATGGGTATATAACGTTAACCAAGGAAAAATAACAATTAAAGTCAGGACAAAAATAAATTAGCAAGGGAAATAATTCACAATGCAATACAACAAAACACTGACAACATTAAAAGTGCAAATGCAGTTATCCAGAAATGATAATATACTAAATCAGGGAGGGCTAACTGGTGTACATAACCTCAACAACCCTAGGACTCAAATGTTTTGGCAGAATTGAGAAATACGTTCACGTAAATCCAACAACTAAAAGCAAAAAGGAAACCAAATCGCAATCCAGAAAAATGGATAAGCTTAGGAAGCCTACGCAGAAATTATTAACTTAAACCACTCACACATCAGCCACACCCAACTGTATACTTACGAATCCACTGAGGAACATAAATGAACCAACTCACCCAGCACAGTAGCAGCCAAGGCAATTAAGTTTACACAGGTAGTAAGCACTCTGGGTA